>JARSSU010035890.1:0-77372 GCA_029619165.1 Eurosta solidaginis | reverse complement strand
TACATATGAACGGATTATCTTACTTACTTATGTGTGGCGCTTTACAACCGTCTAACGGTTATGCCGTCAACAATGCGCGCCCGTCGCTCCGCCAACCGGCGACCAATTGTCACACCAAGGGAGTTTAAATCGTTTTCTCACTGGTCCTTCCACACATGAGTGGGGGCCTGCCTCTACCATCATGCTTCATAGGCGGGTTCCGATAGAAACACTTTCTGGGACGGAGCATCATCTTTCATTCGCATAATCATGCCTAGCAGCATCAGCCAGCTGCGTTTTTAATTCGCTGGACTAATGTTTATGTCTGCGTATAGCTCGTACAGCTGTCATTAAATCTTCTTCGGTACTCGGCACTCAAGCCAACTAAGGAGCGTAGAGTCCATAAATATTTCGAAGAACTTTTCTCTCGACACTCCCAAAGCGCTTCATCTGCTGTGGCATGGTCCATAGCTTCTGCCCCATATAGCAGGACGCGGTACCGATATGACTTGTAGATGCATGATTTTCGTTCGCCGAGAGAAGACTTTACCTTTTCAATTGCCTACTAGTCAAAGTAGCATTTATTGGCAAGATGATTCCTTCGCGTATGGATCAGTGCTGATGTTGTTGCTAGTGTTGTGATGCTGGTTCCCAAATAACTGCAGTCTTTTACTATTTCGAATTATGGCTGCCAACAGTAGCGTGGTTGCCCAAAGCGCATATGCGCTGACTCTCTTTGCTCGATGACAGCAGGTACTTCGTTTGTCCTCATTCACCATCAAACCCATCTTTACCGCTTCTTTTTCCAGTTTGGAGTAAGCAGGAACTAACAGCGCGGGTGTTTAGGCCGATGATATCAATGTCATCAGCGGAACGGATTATTTATTATTTAAACAGTATTTTTAGGATACAATTTGAGTTCATATACTTTTCACTGGTTCATTACTCTTCGTAGTTTGCTCACGCGTATTAACGACTGACTAGATTTAATACAATATTTACGCCAAATTTAAATGTTGTTTAATCTAACGAAACGTACTTATTGCTTAAAGCTCGCAAAAGCTTTCAACAAAAGCACAAAAAGCTTTAACTATCTCTACCAACAGCAGCTGTCTTTTGAACTTAGTTGGCAGAGAATTTGTAATTAACATTAACATACTTTAACGGTAAATGTGTTACAGTAGTGTAAAATTTATTGAGATCGCTAAAATATCAATACACGCATAATTTAAGTCGGGTATTAAGGCCAGAGTTGCAGTTTGGAGTATTTTACGCAGCAAAAAGTGAAATTTGTCTAGGAAGAATCTGGTATTAGACACAAAGGAGCATACGACTAACGACTAAGTTGTATGTAGGTTTAACTGGCCCATGGAGAGACTAATAGCACCTTTATGCCTGAACGAGTACTGTTGGAATCTCTTCAAACTACTGCGTGTACTGTCGGATAGGTCCCTTTCCTGCTCCTTTTTGAACTTAACGGTACTGCCGAACTAGGCCTATTTGTTCACATACGAGTACTGTCGCATAGGTCCTCCTTTAAAGCCCGATTAAACTAGTATGAGTCCGGGATGTTGTTGTTGTTGTTGTAGCGATAAGGACACTCCCCGAATGTCTTGGGGATAGTTATCGATGTTGATGGTCCTTTGCCGGATGCAGATCCGCTACGTTCCGGTAATAAGCACCATAAAGGTACTAGCCAGACCATCTCGGCAACGATTTGGAATGACCACATGAAACCTTCTTGGCCATACCGCCCTCCCTTCCTCTAGATCCATCAGGAGTTCAGGGTCGCCAGAGCCTCGGATGATAATGAAACAGGATTTGCCACGGGTAGTAAGGGTGACAATTGGGTTGGAGAAGCTATATAATGCGCTGGCAACCCCTTGGCGGCCACCGTGGTGTGATGGTAGCGTGCTCCGCCTACCACACCGTATGCCCTGGGTTAACACCCCGGGCCAAGGAAACTTCAAATGTTTAGAGTATAAGGTTTTTCAATTAGAAGAAAATTTTTCTAAGCGGGGTCGCCTACTCGGCAGTGTTTGGCAAGCGCTGCGGGTGTATTTCTGCCTTGAAAAGCTCTCTGTGAAAACTCATCTGCCTTGCAGATGCCGTTCGGAGTCGTTCGGTATAAAACATGTAGGTCCCGTCCGGCCAATTTGTAGGGAAAATCAAGAGGAGCACGACGCAAATTGGAAGAGAAGCTCGGCCTTAGATCTCTTCGGAGGTTATCGCGCGCCTTACATTTATTTTTTATTTAACCCCTTGAGAGGGTTGCGCTACACAACCCCTTGAATCAATTTGGTATTTTAGTCGCTTCTTACGAAAGGTATTCCTACTGCGGGTATATTCCAAGCCCCCTAACCCGCTGGGGGAATGAGTCCGGGATAGTCCCTCTTTCAACCCGATTAAGCTAGGATAAGTCCGGGATATCCTCTTTATATGAGTTCAACTGGTATCTATTGCCTGAGCATGTTCGGGAGACTAATTGCTTGTACACTCTTAGTACTCTTCTTTGTTACTGCACGGACAATATCGGACCGCCGTGATGTGAAGGTAACATGCTCAGCTTATCACATCGAAGATCCTGGTTTTAAGTCCCGGACAAAGCAACATCAAATATTTAGAGAAAGTTTTTTCATTTGAAAAAAAATTTTCTAAGCGGGTTCGCCCTTCGACAGTGGTGCGGCAAGCATCCCGAGTATATCTACCGTGAAAACCTTTTCAGTGAACGCTCATCTGCTTTTGAATGCCGTTCGAAGTAGGCAGGAAGAATTTAGATCCAGTGTCGCCAATTCATAGAATAATTAGAAAATAGCACGACGCAAATCGGAAGCGAAGCTCAGCTTTAATCTCCTCGGAGGCATATCGCGCCAAGTCTCAATTTATTTTTACTTTAATTTAATACATGGAGGTGTGAAACAAAATAACTGACCTTATGGCCATTTCATAAAAAGTAAGTTAGGATAGGTAGGTGGTAGCTGCCCTGATAAGATAGCTCACTTGGACAACACGAAGGTCCGTTGTGATACCACATACACCAAAATAACGGTGACTTAGATCTAGCTACTTAGAGAATCGTTGGGTAGCAACGATAAGCTCCGAATGATACCGATCTCAACTTTGGATATATCCTCGGGAGATCCAAGTGAGTCGCGACCGAAGTACTTTCGCCTAGTTCTGGCAAAAGCTGGACAATCAAGCATCTGCAGCAGGATGGAGTTTCCAGTATATTGAGACGTACCGCATGGATACCCATGGGACAGTGCCCCGTCAAAACCCAATGACCATTGGTAGGTGAGCCTTAGTGAACCCAATTATTTCAGCAGACTTCCTGCCATTCACTTTTGGCCAGAAAGATCTGCTACCCTGCAAGACGTGGTATCCGCCCAACGTTTGCTGAGCTGGATTCGAGGCCCAGCTATTGGGGAGCAATCCACAGGTGGCCAGCGGGATCCCGAAATCCCTACAGCCATCTTCATCCGGTCAGTTGTATCGATGCGGGCTAAGAGATCCGCTTGACAGTTACCCGGATATCACTATGGCTCGGGACCCAGATAACCTTAATTGTAAAATAATTCGATGCAATCGCCAAGCGAGGTCAGGCACTCCCAGACCACCCTCGATCGCACTGTAGTTGAGCTCAGGCTTGATAGCCGCTTGGCTATCAGAGTAGATGTTAAATTGCCTAACCGTGGTAGCACTGGATAGCATTCCATCCACCGCATCCTAATCGCAGCAATTTCCGCTTGGAATACACTGCAGTGATCAGCCAACTTAAACTTGCGGCTTAAATTTAGCTCTTGACAAAAGACCCCCTCCCCCCCAACCTTTCCATCCAGCTTTGACCCATCCGTGAACAAGTTAACGGTCCCATGCCCCAGATAATTCCACTTCCCCATCCTCTCTCTCTCTGGAATAACTGGGGTGAAGGTTGTATAGGGAGCAGTTATCGGCATACAGTAGTCCGTTCTGTCCGGATGAAGTCGAAACTGGTAAGAAGGCTAGAGTGTCCGCTGTCAGAAGTCTATATCCCATATCAAGAAGCCTGACCAACGACCTTGCCGCGGCCGCCTTTCCCGCAATATCTACTGGGTATATGTTCAGCATGACGTTCATGACGTAAGTAGTTAATATTATGACAATTTTAGAAAAGCAGAATGGCCATAATGTCAATATCGGTTTTAAACCTTGTCCATTTAAGGTGTTCATAAAGTCAATTGACGTTATGGCCGCTGACCTCAAACGGTCATATATCTATATATCCTAATCTAAAGGTCGCAAATTAAATAAAATTCAATTTTACTAATCCCAAGCGGAAAGTGTATAGTACTGTTCGGCCTAACGGGTGAAATATCAGTATAATGTTGTAATGATATTGAATATTTTGTATTAAGGTTAAATTTAAATAGAAAAATTACAAAAATTAGAAAGTGGGCGTGGTTGTCAACAGATTTTCTTAATTTTCACTCTGTGTATATAGAGTACAAGGACAACGTCCCTGCCACTAAATTTTGGGACGATATCCTCAACGGCTTCTAATTAATGGCTCACAGCACTTTTCAACTTCCTTCTTTCAAGGACGGCGATTTCCAACTTTTTGAGGCTACGTGATCACTGTAGTCATCTTTCAGGTAGAAGTAACAGCTATCGTGGTATGGAAATCGTTCTTTTTAGCGATAGCTTAGTCTCAAATCAAATCCTGGCTCTTACTCATTCAACTTTGAACTAACATAAATTGTCGCAGATCTTTTCGAAGATAGTTCTGCAGAACCGTGAGCATCTTACAAAAGTTCAGGATATTGAGGGACATTGAGAGAAAATATATTGCAGACGAACTTAATAGGCCACGGCACGACAAAGCGGGCTCTTGCTGACAAAGAACGTCACATGCAAGCTGCGGGTATCGATCATCTAAGAAACTTGGCCCAAATGTGATCTTAAGAAATACCGTCACTTTTACACAACATGAAGGGATAACACTTTCACACTTGTAGGAGTACTTACTGGGAATTTCCTTATAGGTAGGCATGGAAAAATGCTAGAGTGCCCTTTAGTCGATGTTGTAGGAGTAGTACAGTTATTGTAGTGATAGGGGCACTCCCAGAAGGTTTTTGAGGAGTAGGATCGATGTTGATGATCCAGCCCGACCATCCCGGAAACGATTCAGAGTGACCAAATGAAACCGTCCAGGCCATCCCACCCTTCCACCCCCTATATCCATGGAGGAATTTGGGGTCGCCAGAGCCTCGGCTGCTAAAGAAACAGTATTTGCTGACAATTAGGTTGGAGAAGCTATAAATTGCGTTGGCAACCCGTTGTAAGGGTTGCTCTACATAGCCCCTTGAATCAATTTGGTATTATGTTCGCCTCTTACAACAGAAATATCTGTCGCGGATAAATAAATAAATATAAATATAAATATAAATTGCTCTAAGCCCCCTGAGGCTGCGTTGGAGTATGTAAACAATCCCTGAAAAGAAACGGTATAGGGGGGAAGCATACATTTAGATTGGGTACCATGACTTATGAGAATTGATGGGAATAGAAGGTTAGATGAACTAGCTCAAAAGGATGTATCCCTCTAAGCTTTACCGTAGATGTCCCAATTAGATTGGGCGAGATTAAGATATGGCGACAGCCAAGATCATGTGCAGGTCTTACAACTTTAAACTAACAGGGGTTTGTTTTTCATCAAAAGAGGGGACTGTAGGCTCATGACAGGTATTCTAATAAGACACAGCCTGAATGCATCAAATTCTTTCAGTGACATGCCTTGCCACTTATAGCAGAAGCATGAAGTACAGTTTAGACGAAGAAACGATCGAGCTCGTTTTGCGCCCGTGCCCTGCGCTCGCCTGGCTAAGACTCTAAGCTATTAAAAGTGTGTACAGCTGTCAGATCTAGAAGCAGCAAGCGCTATTGATCCTAGAAAGCTCCTAATATTTTCAAGAAAGCAGTGTTATTTTTAACATATTTCTCGATTTTAGATATGGCATTTCAGATTGTCGTTAAACAAATTTCTTGTAATACTATAGACTCATTGGGTCTATGTCATGGGATCCGGCCAGTCCTACCTGACTTAACCTACATTATGCCAAAATTTCCGAACACCTTTTTTCCAATTTCTCACAAGGTCGCCGAAACTACTATAATATAAATCGTTATTTGTAGTTTTAATTAGTTATGAGCAGGGCTGTTGAAATTTTTTTATATTGAAGTGCAGATCACAATAACTAAGACTGGAAACTGTCGGTAAGGCAGTGCAAAATAAAAATTCAGAATTTTTGTGAGCATACTTTTCACCTAAATTCAAACGTCAAATTTCAAAAGCAAAAATATGATTTTTCAATATTGTATATGTAAAGGTCTACAAGTAGGATATGTAGCAGCACGCACATACACAGCCGCGCTCACCTGATAAAATGCTTGTTCTTGTTCGTGTGGATGCTATTTGGCACTGTTGTACTTCTTAGGTCCCAAAAAGTGTAGTAGCTGCTAACGAAAACTGCGTAAAATTTTTATTGTAAAATTACAAAGAAATATCCTTATTTACTTTCAAACGAGCACTTAATTACATTTCTCTTTAAAATCCATATGTTTTGGACAAATTTAATTAACAAATTGTGATGCTTATACCGGGGACGATTGCTAAAACACGGCCAAAACCGTCCGGGGAGGTATTAATAGACGCGTTTTTGCCTCGCTTCCCAATAATTCGAATACTTTTTCTCTTTGGACCATGATGACAGGACAAAAACGCGTCTTTTCATTCTCTTTCCCACATTTTTGGACTGATTATTGCGGTCGACCTCACGGTTTCAACTGTTTTTCGCTGAGAACTTTTGAACGGGTAGAAAAACTTAGCACCCGTGTTTTTATTCTTAATACTGGAATAATTACGCGTCCTCAGCTACCCTAATTAAAGACTTTTGTACAATTTTCTGTAGGATCCATATAGATGCACTAAATTTTCATACTAAACTCGTTCAAAAAAATTTACGATCACGGCACCTATATCTGATATTCCGCCTCCTTTTTTTGTTTCTCTGCGTCGCTTTCCACGACAGCAAGCCCGGTAATTTTGACACTCGTTCAGTGTCAAACGCATGTTCCACGCAGGATCCACTGAGCTCCATGCTAGTTTGACACTGACCGAAGTGTCAAAACTGCAGTGGTGTTAGAAAGAGAAAGGAAGTGTTTCCTTCTCATACATATCATACTTGTAAACCTGTACTATGGTCCATTCAATTTAAGTAAATCATAGAACATAGAGCGATGATCCCTGCTGCGATTAAAGTCCGATCGATTGTACGTGATGTGAGCTCAAATTTATTCAAGCTGATGTTGGCGTCTCAAGAATGGATCCTTCTCAAACATGGACCACATCTGAACATGTTTGGCAAACAAGTGCACTAATTGGCCTAAAGAAGTATTGGAGGCCACAACATCACAGTATTGATTCGAGATTGTGGAAAAAGTCATTGTGCATGTGCTCCACTATGTTCGGAATAAAGCCTATAAAACGAGCCACTGCATCTTGTACTGCTATCTTGGGATAGGTACTTACCGCGGACCCTATTGACCTCTGTTCTTTTAAGTATGAAAAGCGTTAAAATTACAAATTCCCGTATTATTATTATATCTTAGCAGAAATAAACAAATCATCTCGCACAATTTTGACAGCTTTTAAATTGTTGCAGTGCTGGAAAGTTCCAGTGAATATTAGTTTAGGTACCTAAAATTTATGCGAACTCGCACCCAGCCTAAGTATACAAAATTATATGTATGTACACTGAAACTTTTTAAATTAAAAAATTTAATTTTAAATGTTTAAAGAATTTTGATGGTCTTAATGAATAAATTTGAATTAAAATTTTTCTGCAGTGCTACAATATTTTTGAAAAATTTTTTGTTGTCAATTTGTTAGTTTAAATTTGATATCATACCGAAGTGCCTTGGCTTTAATATGGAAGTGCTTTTTCTTTGCACTTTCATATGAAATTCAAGCACTTTCATATGAATTGAATTTATATGTGAGGGCATATGGAGCGACTATGAATTTTTTTTATACTCAGCTGAGCAGAACTCACAGAGTATACTAATTTTATTCGCATAAACGGTACCCCGTAATGGCATAAACTAACGGAGCATCGATATAGACTTTTATATATCAAAGTGATCTGGGCGAAAAAAGAAATTCATTTAGCCATGTCCGCCCGTCCGTCCGTCTGTCCGTGAACACGATCTCTTGAGTAATTTTGAGGTGTCCTAATGAAATTTGGTATGTAAGTTCCGAATAAAGCAATGAAACTTGGTAGTGTGGTTGACCTTATGACGCAGAATTGAAAACTAGTAAAATTGTGGACAATGGGCGTGACACCGCCAACTTAAAGAAGGTAATTTAAAAGTTTTGCAAGCTGCAATTTGGCATTCGTTAAAGATATCATGATGAATTTAGCAGGAACGTTACTGCTATTAGAATAAAAATTAGCAAATCGATGTCGAATACTTTTCAGTATATAAG
Organism: Eurosta solidaginis; assembly: GCA_029619165.1. Classification (NCBI taxonomy): domain Eukaryota; kingdom Metazoa; phylum Arthropoda; class Insecta; order Diptera; family Tephritidae; genus Eurosta; species Eurosta solidaginis. Next base: position 68,869 of record JARSSU010035890.1, on the reverse strand, counting down.
TAAATTATGTCAACATTCAACTCCAGCAATGTTAAGGTGCAACAAAATACAAGAATAAAAGAACATTTCAAAATGGCGTGGCTCCGCCACTTTCATTTAATTTGTCTATAATACTTTTAATTCCATAAGTCGAACAAAAATTTATCACTCCCTGTGATATTTGGTAAGGGCATGGCTTCATGACGATAACTCTTTTCTTGAAATGGGCGAAACTGGTTGAAGCCAAGCCAGTTTTTATACACAGTCGACTGTGTCTGTCCCCCCGATCGCCGTTACACAATTAACTTGGCAAAAATCGATATATATCGTTACTAACTTAGTTCACCTACTTATTCTGAACTCACTTTATCTTGGTATTAAAAATGGCCGAAATTCGACTATGACTACGCCCACTTTTTCTATATCGAAAATTCAAAAAATTAAAAATGACACATACAATTCTATACCCAATGATTGGTTTGTTTACGCACAAAATATAACTTTGACAAAAACATTGTAAAATGGGTGTGACACCTACCATATTAATTTCAGATAGAAACTGAAGAAACAGTTATCTGCAAGGCGAAATCCAAAGCCCTTGGATCATGGCGAGGAATACTGTTTGTGCATATTCAACTAGATACATATAAACAAATTAGGAATGCCGGACAGAGATGATGTGCTGTGTCACCCTGGTCCACATTGGTCGATATCTCGAAAACGCTTCACACTATACAACTATATGCCACTCCATTTTAAAACAAACCCTCATGATGATACCTGCTATTTGATACCCATGTCATACAACACATTCCAGGGTTCCCTAGCGGTTCATTTTCCTACAAGGTGATTCTCCTCTTATTTGTCTCTAAAGCGCTCAGCTGAGTATGTAATGTTCGGCTTACACCCGAACTCAGCCTTCCTTACTTCGTTTTTATAAACAAAGTGTGTATTGTATACTGTGCCAATTCTTCAGTGCATAAGCAAAACACAAATTAATCCAGAGTATAAGAGTGCTGAGCAGCTCTGGTTATATAGTAAAAGCAAAACCGTGGCACACAAGTTAAATAGTTCTTGATAAACACACTGTCCAGCGTCGGTCCCAAACATAGATCGACGCACATTTACAGTACTGCTAGCTGTTAACTGCCAATAGTGTTGTCGCGACTACTGTTACAACAAAACAGCAAATGCTAAAACTGACTTTGAATATGCGCACTATCGTGTTAAAGACAGCGCTGTTAACTTTATAGATTAGCTGTGTCGTATAATATCACATACAGTTGATATAAATTCAGCGTGAGATCGCTGCAGTGCGAATGCAGTGAAGACGTGCAGCATAAAATACGCAAATAACTAATGAAAAATAACAAATTTTAAGTCAGATGAAAAAACCTAAATAAACAAGCAAGCAAGTACAAACAAAATGTGCAAATAACAATTAATAAAATGCATAATTCTGCCGTTACGGCATACAAGTGTTTACGAAAAGAAAACGTTAAGATTTTCATTGAAATTGAAACAAAAAGAAATTTGTTTCACACATTTATTTGAAAATCTCTCACACTGAGCACCCGGTGTGCTGCGTCGCATGGTTCATACTACAAATTTCAATGTACTATTAATATGATCAGACGCATTCGCGCGGAAGCATCGATCAAATTATACATGGCGGTTATCGTGTGCTGCAAACCGCGTACAGCCTGTAAATAGGTAATCGCTTTGGATTTTCGTCGTATTCGATGATTTGAAAAGGATCAATACACACAAACACAGTGTAGTTTGAATGATTGCTGCCCCAGCTAACAAAGCGGTGCTAAGTGAAATGTCGGTGAAGATAGTGATGTGATTACCCTTCCAACTTGTATGGCCATATTGGCATATGGCAACTGTTTGGACATTTTTGTTGACATTCTTCAAATACCACCCACATTTCATATATTCGGTTTCACATTTCAGGTAAGTGCGGTCGCCACAATTGTTTGATGTGTTTATAATGTTGACAATTCATACGCAGTATGTTCGTGTGCTCAGTTAAATCGTGACCTGTAGAAAATCTATTTGTGAAGGATGTGATTACGAATCATGTTCGAACGTTTAGGTGAGTAGATTTGCTACCTTATAGTACGTATTTTTATAGGAGCAAGAGCGGTTATACTTTCAGCAACACGAAAGCAATACATCTCCAGCTTCGAGAAATATATATTTTCAAGTCGATATCCAACATCATTCTCAATTATGCCAATCTAGAAAATAAGAGTTCTAGACGAGTTGGTACAACCAAAGCAACAGCTCTCATGAGGATAAATAAATCAGGTGGTCGATAGCAGAATACATGAACGCTATAACAGTCTGTGAAACATAGTCACTTTGTATGTATGGTTTTGTGCTATAAGCTATCTGGAGCCAGGGTACATGTTAAATGTACACAAGAAAATTTTGTCATCCTAGATAATAGATGGGGCCGTAGAAACTCCATGTATAGAGAGAACCGAAGAAAGACTGCCAACACAGCTTAGAGCCTCGAGGGCAGCTCAGTGCAGGCATATGGCCATAGCATAGTAGCGGCGTCATCTGGAATAGGGCGAAAGGACTATATAGTTACGCGAATGTTGTGCGGCCTAAGGGGTACTGCCACTCTCTAGGCCGATGCTCAAGCACATGACGTGAATCACATCAAAAATAATTCAATCATATGTCTACACATACGCGTGCACGCGGCGGAGAAGCACGCAACAAGCACATGCAGATATCTTATATGAATGCGCCCTGAAGGTATGCAATTGTGATTTGGAGTGTCGCTCCCACATCCAAGCGCAGGGCTATGAGAGACGCTATACAATTATACATACTGGATTGTGTAGCTGAAGAATGTATATCTCAATCTATGTAAGTTCTGGAACTAGAGAAAGCCTAAAAATATGCACGAGGAGGTACGACAGTAGTAAACGGCGGCACAGTGGAGGCGAGAGATCAGTTCATTTAAGCTATCAGTCAGTTGGTTATTAAGCAAGCTAGTTGCAAGTATAAGTGGTATTGTGAAGTACGTTAATAAAGGCATTTTCCATTATCAATGTGGAGTTATTTCATTCAACAGTTTAGTGATTCGAACTTAGCAGAAGGTGGCAAATAGAGGATTTGCAGTAACTTCGTTACAGCATAATTCCGTGACTTGAGCTTCGAAGGTCATCTTTGGTCACAACGCAAACCGTGCTGGTGGAAATGGCAGAAAATACTATAACACGTTGTAACGAATATTTGGCACAAACATTCCGCTTATGTGAAACCTGCTAACGTTCGAGTACCCGCTACAATCACTCCAATATGAGCTATTGCAACTCCGTCTTTATTAGATTACTAGGAGTAGTACTTCAGCAAGTATACTATCACAACTCAATAGCGTGCCGAATCAAAACTGATGTGTTATTACTCAGTTTGCGCTGACACTTTTCTATCTCTCGTGTGCCTCTTCCGCATATTCTCAAAGGCGTCTAGAGGGTTCCCCGTACTAGAAACTCTTTTATCTACGGCTTGGTAATAGTATCATGCGTTGTGTGTGTGAGTGATAAGAACTCGGCGGATGATTACATATGTATGTGTGAGATATCTCTCATTTCACTTCAGAGCTGCGGTGTATGTACTATGTGCATGTACTTGTGTCATCGCATTTCCAACTGTGTATGCTGTGAGAATGATGATTCTTGTGTTCATGTGACACAAATGATAGCGTGCGTAATGTTTTGTCTTGGCTTTATTATACTAACAGCTTAGTGTGATAGATCGCCACAAATACTATAACTAAGGGCAGTGGCGTAGCAAAGCGGCGTGTGTGTGAGATGTAACTACAGCATATACACTATCGAATATATTTTTCTTGCACAGTTCTTTCGCTCACAGCAAGTAATATTGGTTCATCTATTTCCCAGGTGCGGCAGCCCGCGGGCGGTCCGCAACGGGTGTCGCTTTTTGCGTGACACCACCCGGTCGCGACAATTTTAAGAACAATGTACAAGACAAACATCTTTTTCTAGGATCCCCGCTAGCGCTAGCTTAGCTCTATATATATTCGCTATAACCCACAAAATAGTCTGACGCTCATCATGCAAAATGCCACTGTTTGCCATGGGGATTCCGTCCATTCTCACGATCTTTCACGTCTCAGTTGCAAATTTCTCATTTGTTTCGTGACGTGTGTTGTGTTTGGTTGGCGTGAATTGTAAACGCGTATTATTCTGTAGTGATAGATAATAAAAAGAAAAAAAATATATATATTTTAGAGACGTAGTGCTGTTTGTGAGATTGAAAAGATTGATGATTCATATCGAATATTTTACAGGTAAGATAATTTACTAATTGAATTAATTTCTAGTACTTCTATGGGTGAAACCTATAGGGTTATGCAAAATGGCTAATGTCATATCAGTAATTTTTGAGTGAGTACGTATGGACTGGCAATATTAAGCAATTTACTAATCTGTTATTCGAATAATTTACTAATTAGTTTAATTAATTAATTTCTAGTTTTTTTTAATAAACATTTTAGTAAATTGCTTCATATTGCTTAACTAGTTTATGAGAAAATACTCTCACATTATAGACCATAACAACTGGCGTTTTGTTTTAGTGTAAGAAACAAACATCCAGTGAAAAATGCCCCGGGAGTGCATACATCCAAAAGAAAAGTGGATTTCAGCAAAGGAAAGTCAAACAGGCTAGATGGGATGTAACTCAGAATATGTCTGGATCGATTTTTTAAGTATATTGGAGATACCAAGGCTGCGAAGATACTTAAAGCCGCTAATGTTACGGTTACTGAGATTTTACAGAATCTCTTCCTAATCTTATGATTGCACTGAAATTGTTCGTGATGGTTTGCGTGTCCGTAGCTTCATGTGAGAGAAGTTGCAGTAATAAAATTACACTATTTTCGTACAACAATAACCATCGCGGCTTAACTATTGTTATATTGGCCATCGAACACGAGGCAATACAAACTATAATTTCGATGAAGTAATTGCTGAGTTTGCAGCTGTCAAGCTAGAAAGAAGACATTTTAATTGTATAAACAAAATCTTTTCTGTCTTAGTTATTATTGTGTTTTGTTATTTCTGATCCATGACCTTTATATATACAATTTATTGCTTTTTAATTTCGATCGGGTGACACCATCAACTTCCGCACCGGGTGCCACCCAAGGTAGCTATCTCCACTGCCTATGGGTCAAAATTAACAGCAGCGGCCGGATCTGCTGTTTAGTGGGTCGATCCATAAATAAGTAGCTCGTACAGCTGCCCAGATCACTACTCTGTCATACACGCGAAAATTGTAGCCTTGAAGAAGCAGCAGAAGTTCTGGAGGAAACGTGCTTAACTGCCCGATTAAAGCAATAATATCACATAGTACTTCATCAAGAAGTATCCGAAATGTAAAGAAACCTTGTAGAGATTTTGGTCAGGCCCGGACCATAAAGAGATAGAAGCTAACGAAAAGGCCGATGACTTGGCAAAAATTGGTGCAGCACTCGCTGATCACGTAGACGTTCCAATCCGTTAAGGAGAAGACGTTGAAATTCCTGATCATGTGCAAATCCAACGAGGTTAGACTCACAAAGTTGCTCATATCTCTAAAGAGAGAAAACTTAAGACTCACGATGAGCAGAATAACTGGACACTGCTTTCTGGCTTATGTATGATTTTTATTGGCCGGCCAGTTCAACCTAATCTAACCTGTAAATGTTTTGTTTTATTTTCATGAAGAGGATCACATTTGAATACAAGTTAAGAACTATATTTTTCTCAACTTTAGAAACAGCATTTTTGTGCCACATAAAAAAATAACCTTATTGTTGAGAATGATGATTCTCAAGTTGTGCCACCGTTGAGGAATTGAGATTTGAGAAGTATGCTAGTTCTCAACTTAGTGCTCCGGTGACTTAACGTAAATGTTTTACTGGGTGAAATCTTACATTTGAGTACATTTAGAAAAGATCATTTGAGTACAAGTTAATAATATCTTTTTCTCGACATGAAAAAAATATATATATTTTTTGACTTATAAAAGTCCTCTTTTTGTTAAGACGATAGGATTCTCAAGTTGAGCCGTGCTGAGAAGAAATGCATGATATTTTGAGAAGCGTGCTGTTATCAACTTGAGATCTAATGTGACTCAAGTTCAAATATTTATTGCGATGTCTGAGCTGTTAATCTAAGGAGATGGTCGTAGTTTTCGAAGAGAATACTCTTGAGTATTACCTATGTGAGGTGCACCAGGTCAAATTTGACTTTACGCTACACACTTAAGTGACGTTTAGTTTCTCTGGTTAATTTATGTAAACGTTTTTATGTGAGCTAACAATATAGTGAAGTTGTCCCATTTTCCAAGTAAGGTAACGGTTGTATATTTCGCTTTGAGTATCCAATACTTGAACTCCTTTTATCACTCGCTGATATCGATTCACACCTAGAAGACAATCATATACTTGTTATTTATGAACGCCTGTGGAGAATCAATCGAATGCGAATACGCCTTTAAATTATACTCCTACTTAGCTGTAAGCCACTGCATGAGAAGTTACGTGGTATATTTGTAGATTTCATGTGTATAGAGAAAATAATTTTAAAAGCATAATACGCCATCCCATAACCCAGCATATCCTGACCTAACGGAAAGAAAGTCGCAATCGGTATAATGCGTTGATTACATAGTATTTTATGTCGAGTCATTGAAAGGCAGGAATTTGCCGACCACCGAGATATGAAACTGCTGAGCTACAGAGGAGATGTGAGATACTATATTATTATGGATTGGATTTGTGAGCTTTTCTTAACGACTAGAATCTCTGATGATCCTAGAACTAATCCAGGTAAGCTATATGCAGCCTTCCTCAATGCTCAGAGAGATGCTGTTCATTTTGGGTGACTACTATGCATCGTAACTCTTAAGGAAGTTAAACTGAAAAGCCTTTGGATCAAAATTCGTAGACCTCTAAAAATTACCTCTTATAGGGACATGCTGAGATATCTTCTTATATTACCATTAATCAAATTAGATACAACTTTAGAAAGCTCTGGATATTTTGAGGTTTCCCAACGCCATTATTTCAGTTCCATTATAATTTCATCATTCCGGACTGAAAAGTGTAAGGCATTTTTTTTCTCGGACGTTGTGGCAGCGCACTCAAGTGGTCCGATGAAACCAGGCTAATCCTGTTTAATAGTAATACATACATGTATTCTAATTCTTATTTATGTTTTATTTATAATTTATAATTTTTATTGTTTACCAAGTCTTTGAGAGCAGTGGCTTCTTAAGCGCCGAGATCTAAAACTGCTCAGCTACAGAGAAACTCATCAGCTGAGAAATATGATTCAAAAAATACAAAAGATCAATATAATTGTAATTATTTAGAGAAGATAGAACAGTTTTTTTTCATGGCAAAGAGCAAGTCCGAAACATCAATTATTCTCGAGTGAGGGTTTAATCTTCACAAAAACATAGAAAAGGTTCGTTTAGTTGGAATTGCTTCTGCATTTGTTTGAGAAATATTTGTTTATAATGCCTTGAAACACGGCATGAACATTCAAGTTTACTTCGTTCAAATGAAATGGGCTTGAAATCGATCCATTTAATAGTTTAGCCATAAATAGTACACCTAGCATTTCTCTACGACTTGCAAGAGTAGGAAGATTTATTAGTGTTTAACCGATTAGTGTAAGGAAGAAGATTATACAAGAGTCCCATTGAAGTTTCTCAAGGCGAAAGGTAAAAACTAATCTTGAATTGGGTCCAGCCGGATTCTACATTATCGATCAATTTCTAATATCGGCCTCACCATGATGTAAAAGGGGTTTTTGTAAAGTAAGGATTACTAAACTCTTTTGCCCATCTTTTCACAAATGCTAAAACTCCTCTCGCTTTATTAACTGTGGCATAATATGAGGGTTGAAAATAAGTTTACAATTCACTGTAACTCCCAAGTCGACAAAAACATCAACGCTTTCTAGATTTTGGCCATAATGTATAAGAAGCTGGCTGTATGTTCCCATGTGAAAAACATATGAATTTACATTTTTCTATGTTGAGCGGTATAAATTCGCATCACACCAAATAACTGAACAATTTTAAATTCGAACTGGAGTACAGAACGTTCTTCAGCCTACGTTTATACTTAAAAAGTTTTACGTCGTTGGCATACATAAATTTTAGAATATTTATAGTTTTGGAAACATCGTTTATAAAGATCAAAAACAGAATAGGACCGAGATGGCTGCCCTGAGCACACCGGAGGGAACATCGATAACATTCGAACAAATGTTTTTAAAATGACTCTTTGAGTTCTACCGCAATGATAGGAGGAGATCCAGCGAATTAGGCCCGTTGAAACCAAGCATTCAAGTTTTATAAATAAGTAATGAGTGGCGTACTTTGTCGAATGCTATGCTGAAATCTGTGTATATAACGTCGGTATAAGATTGTTTCCTAAAACCCATTAAAACGTGAGTTTATGAAATAATTGATCCTGTCCTATCAGCGACCAAATAAAGATAAAAAAGGCTGGGGTCTATTTACCGACTAACTGTTGATATGAAGTAGTAGCCCCTGCGGCTGTTGAATCTAGCTTCGAGCTATATGTTTCAGATTTCGGGCACTCCTGCATTATAACCAACATCGACTTCGCCCAGCCGCAACAAAATATTGTAGGCAGCAAAAATAATGCAAGGAGGGACTAATTGTGGCAGTAGACTCTTGATTGTATGGCCTAAAATGTAAATGGGACTCATGCTCGACTTTGCGCGAAAATTTGCAGTTCAGGCAGTTCAGCGACATCGAAAAATACACTGAAGATATCATAATTTCAACCCACTTTGTTTAAAAAGAATGAAAACGAAAAAGGACACTGAAGATAGCATGATGCCGAAACCGGTTCGTCTCCAAACCGGCCAGTAAAAACAGCTCACTTCAACACTTGTGCGGTTCGTTGGATACCGCAGAAAACAAACTAAAGGTGACACAGGTCTCTTAAATCTTGCCCTTGCAAAAGAGTGCAGGTGAGCTTATATTGACCAGACGACTCCTCCCTATCAGCATGCATTGCAACTAACGCAGCTGAAGTTCTTCAGAATACTCAGCACATTGCGTGGATTGCCATAGTGGTTTCGTGGCGAACAGTATTCAGCGAAGTGCCACCTCAGGTGCCATTTTTCGAAGAAGAAAAAAACTACACTTGAACAAAAAGGGACTGAAAATACTTCCAAGAACTATCCCATTTAGGTTGTGGCTCATTTTACTGAAGTAATTTGTTTTGTTTTATGTTAAAATGTGTAAGAAACAAGGTTATGAATGAACGCTATTAATAAATGTGTAGTAACCACTAATTTATTTTTAAACGTCTGTATATATTTATGAATGCATACCAAGAAAAATGATTTATTACTTTCCTAGCATTCTAGACACTAATAGGCTTAAAAACGTTTAATCCAAATTTTGAAAAATATTGTTTTACCAAAATTAATAATGTTTACGTTGGCTTAGAAAATGTGGTCATGACCCAGAGCAAGTCAAAGGTCAAACTTGCAGAAACTGTGATTTTAATCTTTTCATAAAAAAAATAAAAAATAAATGTAAGGCGCGATAACCTCCGAAGAGATCTAAGGCCGAGCTTCTCTTCCAATTTGCGTCGTGCTCCTCTTGATTTTTCCCTACAAATTGGCCGGACGGGACCTACATGTTTTATGCCGACTCCGAACGGCATCTGCAAGGCAGATGAGTTTTCACTGAAAGCTTTTCATGGCAGAAATACAATCGGAGCGCTTGCCAGACACTGCCGAGGGGCGACCCCGCTTAGAAAAATTTTCTTCTAATTGAAAAATCTTATTTCTAAAATTTTTGATGTTGCTTTGCCCGGGAGTTGAACCCAGGGCATACAGTGTGATAGGCGGAGCACGCTACCATCACACCACGGTGGCCGTCTTTTCATAGCAACAAATATATACAAACTTATGCATATACATATGTGAATGTACATGGCGCTTCCACGCCAATTCGTCCTACTGACAGATTTTGTGGAAATTTGGACATCTTTGTACCTTTGTGAAAAGTTTTTTTTTGGTTATATTATTTTCACAAGATATAAATTTTTATAAACATATTCAGGATTGTTGAAAATATTTATTTTTTTTAACTTGCTGAAAATTGCTCGAAATAGCTAACTATTTTTTTTATTTATCGTGTTTTGATAAAATTATTGGAATTTTTTGAAACTTTTTTTTTGAAACTTTTTGAAAAATTGCTCAAGCCGGCCAATTTTTTTCTATTTATTTATTGTTTTTTGATAAATTTTTTTTAAATAATATTTGTTTTTTATTTCGAAACTTGAAAAGTGTGAAAGCATCAAACATAAATATAAACAAGTAAGGAAGGTTAAGTTCGGGTGTAACCGAACATTACATACTCAGTTGAGAGCTATGGTGACAACATAAGGGAAAATAACCATGTAGGAAAATGAACCGATGGGAAACCCTGGAATGTGTTTGTATGACATGTGTATCAAATGAAAGTCATTAAAGAGTATTTTATGAGGGAGTGGGCCATAGTTCTATAGGTGGACGCCATTTAGGGATATAGCCATAAAGGTGGATCAGGGTTGACTCTAGAATGCGTTTGTACGATATGGGTATCAAATGAAAGGTGTTAATGAGTATTTTAAAAGGGAGTAATCCTTAGTTCCATAGGTGGACGCCGTTTTCGAGATATCGCCATAAAGGTGGACCAGGGGTGACCCTAGAATTTGTTTGTACAATATGGGTATCAAAGAAAGGTGTTAATGAGTATTTTAAAAGGGAGTAATCCTTAGTTCCATAGGTGGACGCCGTTTCGAGATATCGCCATAAAGGTGGACCAGGGGTGACCCTAGAATTTGTTTGTACAATATGGGTATCAAACGAAGGTGTTAATGAGTATTTTAAAAGGGAGTGGGCCTTAGTTCTATAGGTGGACGCCGTTTTCGAGATATCGCCATAAAGGTGGACCAGGGGTGACTCTAGAATTTGTTTGTACGATATGGGTATCAAAGAAAGGTGTTAATGAGTATTTTAAAAGGGAGTGGGCCTTAGTTCTATAGGTGGACGCCGTTTTCGAGATATCGCCATAAAGGTGGACCAGGGGTGACTCTAGAATGTGTTTGTACGATATGGGTATCAAATTAAAGGTATTAATGAGAGTTTTAAAAGGGAGTGGTGGTAGTTGTATATGTGAAGGCGTTTTCCAGATATCGACCAAAATGTGGACCAGGGTGACCCAGAACATCATCTGTTGGATACCGCTAATTTATTTATATATGTAATACCTGTCAAGATTTTAAGGGTTTTTTATTTCGCCCTGCAGAACTTTTTCATTTTGTTCTACTTAATATGGTAGGTGTCACAACCATTTTATAAAGTTTTTTCTAAAGTTATATTTCGCGTCAATAAACCAATCCAATTACCTCACCATGTTTCATCCCTTTTTTCGTATTTGGTATAGAATTATGGCATTTTTTTTCATTTTTCGTAATTTTCGATATCGAAAAAGTGGGCGTGGTCATGTCGGATTTCGTTCATTTTTCATACCAAGATAAAGTGAGTTCAAGTAAGTACGTGAACTAAGTTCATTAAAGATATGTCGATTTTTGCTCAAGTTATCGTGTTAACGGCCATGCGGAAGGACAGACGACGACTGTGTATAAAAACTGGGCGTGGCATCAACCGATTTCGCCCTTTTCACAGAAAACAGTTAACGTCATAAAATCTATGCCCCTACAAATTTCAAAAGGATTGGTTAATTTTTGTTCGACTTATGGCGTTAAAAGTATCCTAGACAAATTAAATGAAAAAGGGCGGAGCCACGCCCATTTTGAAATTTTCTTTTATTTTTGTATTTTGTTGCACCATATCATTACTGGAGTTGAATGTTGACATAATTTACTTATATACTGTAAAGATATTAAATTTTTTGTTAAAATTTTACTTAAAAAAAATTTTTTTTTAAAGTGGGCGTGGTCCTTCTCCGATTTTGCTAATTTTTATTAGAGCGTACATATAGTAATAGGGAGTAACGTCCCTGCCAAATTTCATCATGATATCTTCAACGACTGACAAATTACAGCTTGCAAAATTTTAAATTACCTTCTTTTAAAAGTGGGCGGTGCCACCCCCATTGTCCAAAATTTTACTAATTTTCTATTCTGCGTCATAAATTCAACTCATCTACCAAGTTTCGTCGCTTTATCTGTCTTTGGTAATGAATTATCGCACTTTTTCGGTTTTTCGAAATTTTCGATATCGAAAAAGTGGGCGTGGTTATAGTCCGATATCGTTCATTTTAAATAGCGATCTGAGATGAGTGCTCAGGAACCTACATACCAAATTTCATCAAGATACCTCAAAATTTACTCAAGTTATCGTGTTAACGGACGGACGGACGGACATGGCTCAATCAAATTTTTTTTCGATCCTGATTATTTTGATATATGGAAGTCTATATCTATCTCGATTCCTTTATATATGTACAACCAACCGTTATCCAATCAAACTTAATATACTCTGTGAGCTCTGCTCAACTGAGTATAAAAAATACTAGTCATATTTTCGTTCAAAAAATCCAGTACGAAATTTTTGAGTTTACTGTTTGCCTTCATTCCGTAAAAAAAAATATTTATTCAAAGAAAAAATTATCTTATTGACTGCAGCTTTTCCAGGTGTACCTCAGAAAACTTAAGTTGGACTTCAGAATACTAAGTTGTACTTCAGAAACCGTGAAATCAATCTCACAATAATCCATTGTACTTGAGAAAACATAATATGACTTCAGAATAGTCAATTTAATTTCAGAAATGGGAAGTTGTACTTCAGAAAACGTGATGTGACTTCAAAATCAGTACTCAAAAACGATATGACTCAAATAGTCAGTTAATTTCAGAAACCGTAAATTGTACTTCAGAAAACGTAAAATGTGCTTTCAGAATGAACATAAGAAAAAGGTGATTAGCCGTTCATCGAACCGCATTTTTTGATTCTGAAGTACAGTAGAAGACTTTTTAGTTGTCACTGAAGTACAATTAGCAGTCTTTGAAAATACAATTTACATTTTCTGAAGTACAATTACCGGTTTTTGAAATACATTTTACGGTTCTGAACTGAAACTGACTATTCTGAAATACATATCACGTTTTCTGAAATACACTACTCCGAAGTACATTTTACGACTTCTAAAGTACATTTAACTATTCTGAAGTCCAATTTACTATTTCTGAAGAACAAATGATTATTCTGACGTTTTACCGTTTCTTAACAACATTGATGGTTTCTAAAGTACACTTGAAAAAGATGTAGAAAAATTCCAACAAAAAAATAATAACCTATAGAATGTGTCCTTATACATATTTAAACCCTTAAATTTTTGAAAAAACCATCAAATTAAAAAAATAATTTAAAACATGTTCTCCCTTTTCAACAACCACATATCTCAGAACTGCATTGGACAACTCAGGTTGAAAACGGCCTAACTCAGAATTTATTTTTAATCGCAGAGTTGAATTAATGCTTTTATTTTGAGTAAGTGTTTATAAAAAAATTCTGTGCTTTAGAAAAAACTATAGAAAAAGTGTTTCGAAGCTATTTAATTTCAAAAATATGAAATAATTTAAAAAATTATAGATATAACTTTCTAATATGATCTTTTTGCATTTTATACTCTCATACTTAAGCTCCTTTTCTCTGGCACTCGCTAATATTCTTCTTCTTGTAGCAATACAGACACTCCCCGAAGATTTGGAGAGTGTTATCGATGCTGACGGTCCTTTGCCGGATATAGATACGGTAAAGTGGGTCCAAAGTAGATCACAATTTTACATACAGCTCAAACTAATAAAAAGGTTTTAAAAGGGATTTGTTTGTACTATCTCCAAGTTAAACACAAATAGTTGAAATTGTGAAAGTACAAGGTTTCATACAAATTTAGCAAAACTAGCAAAAAATTTAAATTACCAGTTTCGATATACAGCCGCGAGCAGAAAAATATCAGTGCCAATTTTAATTCAAATTTCGTAAGATAAATCCTGTTTTTTATTTTATACTAGCAGAGTACCCGACGTTGTTCGGGATGCGTATTTATATTAAAGTGGCCCTTATTATAATTTTATTTAGTGTATGTGTACGACAACCAATCGCACACCTACCAAAGCATCGCAGTACACACGAAAACTTTGCGCCACCTGTCAGCGAATAGATAAACCGAATTGCACCAAAAGGTTTGAGTCCCTGATTAACGCGTGTAAAAGGTTTAAAATCTTAGCTAACAGTATTTCATATTGTAGGTAAATTTAAAGATTTTGGAGCAAATACATTTTGACCGATAACTCAGTTATCTATTAATTTATCTAAATATCACAAAATTCAAATGAAACCTGTGATCTTCCTCTATTGTTTGATGCCCATATTGTACGCATAAGCATATTTAGAGGTTTTTAGGTAACCTCATTTTAACCGATTATCGTAATATGGCAGCGTGAATAATTTTTTTTTGGTACGCCACTGTATCTATTCATGAATTTGATTTTTAATTTATATGAAATTGTAAAAAAAACTTTGCAAAGGCGTTCTTTGATATTTGTTTGAAAGCTAAGTGCATTTTTCTTCGTTTTTCAAAAAAAAATCCTTAAAAGTAGCTTAATTATAGCTTAAACAACTATATCTTTTTTGTTATTCACGAGATTTTAATGAAATAAGCTCTAGATTCCCTTCTGGATTACAGGCTATCCATCTGTGAAAGTCTCATAAAAATTCATTCGTTAGTTTCCGAGATTATCGATATTATACAGACAAACAGACAAACAGAAAAAAGTGGTGCCGATGGATTCTACGACATTCCAAACGTCAAGTACACTCATTTTCTTTTTCTTAAATCTTGGATGTACAGACACGATTTTCTAGAGATTTATTATAGTATAGATTTTTTAGGAGAAACTCCAATGAATTTTGTAACTGAAAGTTTCAGTCAAAAACTATTCAATATCAAAAATGTTTTCAAATAAAACGAAAGTTAGAAATTTTTATTTGGAGATCACTGAATTCTTTTGAGTCTAACAAATTACAAGTTATGGGTATCTCAAAAACAGCATTGATTTTTGACTTTTTTCCGTAGTGCGTGTGTATTTTTTCAAGGCTGGGTGCGAGTTGACCTAAATTTCTACTTAAATAAAGAAAACACCTAAATACAGCTAAATACATGGTATTAAAAAGAAGGTAGTTCCACTAAAATTTTTTTACGTATTTGGGGATTTTTGAAGGTTCATAATGTTTGTTGGTTTGCTAGAAACCCGTTGCCATACCATTACTGTTTAAGGCGAAATTGTGGTTTTTTGTGATGGAAATTACCTTCAGTATGAAAACTCAATGTTCATCTGAGACAATAATTAATTGCTTTTGCACGATTGATGTGCATAAATATCAATTGAGAATATAGTAAAACATGCAATTTTATTAAAAAAAAGTGGATTATGACTCATATATTTATGGCAGCTTGATCCCTAGACAGAAAAAAAATACACAAAAAATCCTGTTGTTCTAGCATGGCCCTATTATCATGCCTCTGCAGTAGATATTTCTCAAGGCATGTTGAGGAAAAGTGTACCTCCAAAGTCTGGCAGGTGTTTAATTTGTTACGTTTGTGGAACGCTACATCCATGTCAATGCTGAAAGGGCACAGAATGTGTTTAGGCGGGGCTTGCCCCAAGATGACCCCTGGTACAACGGGCAAAACAACTCTCATAACTAGTGGCTTACCTTCAGAACTACTGGGCAAATGTTCTCCCTACAAAATGGGTTAACACTTTCCTCCTCAAACGCTACGCTTGAATTACACAATAAATAAAAAATGTTGACTTGTAGCCAATTTATCACCATTCAATTTCATAAAAATTGCATTCAAGTATGCGGTGTCGGCTTATAAGGACCTCCATGGGCAATCAGTTGACAAACGTGTATGTTTTGTCAGCATGTTCTGGGCAAACGTACGGACACTTAAGAAGGCTATATTCCCTTTTTTTGTATACTTCAAACCATGTTTCTTCCACCATAACGATTTTCGGGAGCTTAAAAAACTTATTAAAAACTTTCTTTTCTAGGCTGCTATTTCGTATAAAAATATTTCCAACGCATGCAGCTCATTTTTTTCTTTTTTATTTAAAATAACTATGAAAGTAATTAAGTGTTATCCGTTATTATGAAACCCATTAAAATAAGAAAAATTCATAACATTTTTTAATGTGGGAGCTTGTTTTTTGTGAAATTGTCATTATCCCCGCAAAAGTCAAGTGGCTAACGTCACACTAAATGGAACTACCTCCCATTGTGGATAAAACAAGTATGATATCTTATCCGGCAACTGCCTGACAGGATGTTCAATATGGTGGCGCATAGGGTCGGCTATCTGGTTTTTTTGCGGCGGCAATCCACTCGATTGAATAGTGCAGTGATGATATCAAACAATTTCGCATTGAAGCTGGTGGCATAAACATTGGATCCTCGATCTTCAAATGTGGTTTACAAGCTGCATATATTTTTAAGTGCCCTCTCTACGGCCCTTATACTAGCTATTGGGGCATACCCAATGTTGGTCTCATCATCGTGTTCAACTTGAGATGGTGACAAACATCTCTGTGCATGTACTCCACGATGTCCAGAAAAAAGGGCCTATAAACTGTATCTACACGCTGCATTTTCTTGTACTGCTAGGGATGCTTTGCCTCCTTTGACCCCTTTCCTGAGGAAGTGTGCATTTACGGGTGTATTGCAAGTTTGAGCTATAAACAATATTTAGTTGTCAAATTAACTCGCACAGTTTTGACAGCTTTTTGTCCAAATTGTAGCAGTGCTGGAAAGTTCCAATGGAATATTAGTTTAGGTACCTAATATTTAGGTGAAGTAGCACCCACTAAGGAAATCTGAAACATTCTTCGAAAAGGAAATTGTTAAAAATCAATGCTAATGCTGAGATATCTACAAATTGTAGTTTGCCGCACTAATATAGATTGTTCCACAAAACTGCATACTCAAAAAAATTCAGAGAACTTCAAAAAAAAAGTTCGAAATTTTCGTAAAATTTTTTTGAATTTTTTCGAAAACGTTTTAAGACTGATTTGCAAAGTTTCAATTACAAAGTCCATAGACGTTTTTTCTTAATATATAGAAAATAAAAAAAGAACATAATAAATGAAATTTGCTCGAATTGCCACTGCTATTTTTCTGCTTGCTACTGGTTATTTTGCCAACCAACAACAGCAATTGCACATTCACTTTCGTATCTAGTTTTGCAAACAAACTTTTCAAAGAAACGCGTATGCAATAAGTGCTCTTGATTTTACAGTTATAATTTCATTGTATTAATTACCGCTTTTGCCACATTTGAGTAGGCAATAAATATTGAGTTGTGATTTTGCAATGACAACCAGTCGCACAAAAACGTCACATTAGCTATCTAAGCAAACACAGCGCGTTTAAATCATTTTGTAATTGTAAATCGTTTAATGATAGACATAACGTCTGCAAAAATATATAATTAAAGTACAATTACAAAAATTTAAATTTTTTCAAGTTTTTGCTTTCATAATACTTATTTCACTGTAACTTGCGAGGCAGAATTTGTAATGTAAATTGTTCATATTAAGCGGTACCTGCCGTACTTAATTGAGAAATTAAGAAAATTTCCAGGCACGAAGTGTATACTTAGCTTAATCAGAGGTGTTGTGAGTAAATTTGTTCGGACATCATTTAAAAGCTACTGAAACGATTTAAAAGCCATTCTTAAGGTTTGTGGAAGCAATATTTTCTAAAAGTTTCATGCTACAAATAATTGTACTTACAAAGCAAATGCTATTGTTGTATTAGAATTCTATGAAGGCTGCATCAATACCTTGTAAAAATGTTTTAATGAAGTCAGCTTTATTATCAGTAAAATAATAGTAAAATGATTGTGCGATATCGCTGCCAGGTGTGTGAATTGTGTGATTTACGTGCTATCATCTTTAATTTTTTTAAATGTTGACTTTAGTTGACATTTTTATATGATTACCTATTTACTTTCACAAGTGTTATCTCCGACGATTTTTGAAGTAATACTTCTTTAGGCGCGTTATGAAAAAATGTTGAGAGTGAAAATTTAAGATGTGACACAAAATTAACAGTTTTGCCACCGTGGTGTGATGGTAGCGTGCTCCGCCTACCACACCGTATGCCCTGGGTTCGCACTCCGGACAAAGCAACATCAAAAATTTTAGAAATGATTTTTTAAATTAGAAGAAAATTTTTCTAAGCGGGCTCGCCCCTCGGCAGTGTTTGGCAAGCGCTGCGGGTGTATTTCTGCCATGAAAAGCTCTCAGTAAAAACTCATCTGCCTTGCAGATGCCGTTCGGAGTCGGTATAAAACATGTAGGTCCCGTCCGGCCAATTTGTAGGGAAAATCAAGAGGAGCACGACGAAAATTGGAAGAGAAGCTCGGCCTTAGATCTCTTCGGAGATTATCGCGCCTTACATTTATTTATTTTTTAATGCAAAATTAACAGGTTGAAGATGCAGTTCGTGCGATACAAGAAAACTTGGTTTCAGTGGCACATTCTCCATATCACACTATGCGTCACATATATAAATGTTGAATTAGATCGAATGGTGAAAAAAGCCAGCATTCGCTAGCGTTATTTAACTTTGGGAGTGTATGTATAGGTATATATGGATGTATGTATGTATTTCATATCAGATTGACTTACCGTGCAGTCAAAATGCTTTTTGATTATTTTCGATTTTTTCTATTATTTTTTATTTTTTAATATTTTATTTTTATTTTTATTATTTTTTTATTTTTTATTTTTTCAATAATCGAAATATCATGATTTTTTTTATTATTTTCTAATGGCAATCAAATTGAAATAATCATTGCCCATTAAAATAGGTATCTAATTAATTGTCTACTAAAGCTAATTCAAATTTAACAGGTCTGATTAATACCCACATAAACACGGACTGAACCAGCCCAAAAAGGATGGTGCTCGTGCAACAGACAACCACCGCGCACAACTTCAAGACATAGATGGTTCACCCCTTCACCCTTGCCTAAAAAGATGAACTGCAAATTATTTGTTTGTTCCGCAAGCAACGGTTCATTTTAGGAACGGAACCTCAAAACTTATTAGAATTGAAGAGAGGTGGTGTCCTATCCCCGATTCTGTTTAACTTACACATATCAAAGCTCCCTTCACAACCGGAATGAGCAACCAACATGGCAACAGGCTCTGGCCCCTCAATAGACGAATAAGTTGCCGAAATAAATAATCTACCCGGTCTTCCTTTTTCCTCTCAAGCGATCCAACAAGCTGAATTGACACTTGAATGGAAATTTGTTGTCTTTGTTGACTATCCTTTGCCAGGTCTTTTGTTATATTATTGTAATTAATTATTTGCATGCAATTAAAAACTATTTTTGAATGATGACAAAGAAGTATAACTTCTCACGCGCGTAATAAGTACATGCACCCATATTTTTTTTTATAATTTCTTTCAATTAATTTTTTTTTCAGCTTTAATGAATCTTTGTTTGCACAATGTTGTAATCAAATCAGTTTCACTATGAGAATTTCAAGATTAAACTTCGAGGTTAAGCCAATCGCTTTACTCATACTAGGATTAGTACTGGTCTTCTATGCGTCTCCTGATTTTGTTCGCACATTATCGCGCAGCCCGGGCATTCGCATACCTGTCATCCATTTCCCCCAACATATGGAAAACATTAAAGCTTGGGACACCTCTAACTTAACTGGTTAAATGCAAATAAATAAAACACTTGGCGTGTTTAACCTCCGAAGATATTAAGGCCGAGCTTCTTTCCAATTTTTGTCACACTCGTTTTTTAAATTTCCTACTAATTGGGAAGACGAGACCTATATGATCTTCGCTGGGAAGCTTTTCATTGCAGAAATACACTCGGAATGTTTGCCAAATCACTACCCATGGGCGATCCAGCTTAGAAAAACTTGTTTTAAATTTTTGAAGTTGCTTTGACCGCGAATTGAACCCAGGATCTTCGGAGCACGCCACCAAATCACGGCGGCTGGCGAAGGTAATCCCAATAAAAAAGAGAAAATTTTCGAGACCCCGTATAATTCCTTTTATATTTTGCTTCCTATTTTTAAACAGTTAATGTGCCCTGCAACAATAACAATAGTTCCACCGACTTTCGTAAGCCCCATTTGTAGGTAAATTAAAGGTTGTACATAATAAACGCGACCCTCAGAACTCCGACAAGACATAATACCGACAATTTTCAGTTATCTCGACACGACACAGGCTAACAGGTCAGACAGAACAGAATCCCAAGACAAAAGACAATCCCGGAAAAATGTTCTTTAATAATGGAACTGTTACCTAAGGTTGAGATTTGAGGCAATTTCCGAAATTATGATCCCGACATAGTATCAAGAAGATCCCAAAAAAAAACAATGCGAAATGATCTACCGATATGACTGTCGCCGAATTAATCCCGTAAATAATCTCGAGCTAGTCCCGAAATCGTTTCATAATTAATCCCGTAGCGATCTGGAAACCGTTTTAAAATGATCCTGAACAAAATACCGAATTATGCTGACATGATATAGAAATGATCACGAACGATTATCCCAAAAAAATTATTCTGGAATAGGCCAAAACTAGTCCCGAGGTCATCAGTAAATAGACCCAGAATCATCCTTAAAACTTTCCAGAATCTTATCGACCTTCAGTAATTAGACCCAGAATCATCCCTAAAACTTTGCGGATTCTTAGCGACATAACCCTCAAATAACTAATAATAATTATCTGAAGTTCTTGCCGATATTATTATGAAAACTAACCGAAATCAACACGTAGTAGTTCCGAAATGAGCTCGAAAACAAAGTTGAAACAATACATATACTTTACTGAAATGATCGCAAAATCGTTCCGATATGACCCCAAAAACGATTTTGAAATGGTAAAAAAATTGATCTGGATGCAGTGCCGAAGGTGGAGGAGAAATTGACCACTTTTTTGAAATCGTTTAGTTCTCAATCTATATGATATATAGACGTACCAAATATGGGTCTAAACCAAAGCGCTTAGACTTGTACAAAACTGTTCCCTAAAAACTCAGAGGGCGGAGTGTGGCTTCACTTTTCTATCATTGCTTTATACTCACTTAATATTATTAGTCAAGCTAAATATAATTAGATCTTTGTAGACTGTTGGCTATCTATATTGGAGCTTGCAACTTCTTCGCGAATATAAACGAGCATTTCGAGACTCGAGAAATTGAGACCTTGGCTTATCGCGACATTCGAATTTCTAAAACTCGCTATGATTGAGACGTTCAGCACATTCAAACAAGGCACTACACTGACCGTATTATATGTAGAGCTTGCGATTTCTGCTGGAAACTTTCGCTTATATTTAAGAAGAAATCGTATGCTTTATATACTTTACGGCCGGTCCCGTACACATCTTGCGCAACCAATATAAAGGTCTCTTATAAAATATCAACAGAAATCAGCTCTTCTATCAATTAATTAAAACTTTCATCTTGCGCTGTCCTCTGGCGTGTGGTAGCAACTGCCGATAATGCAGTGAAAATATTCACAATAGTGCCATAGTACAAATAGATTTCTTAGTTTGCTCACAATCGTTTATTTTTAACACATTATTTTAATAAAATATAGCTAAGCAAAAGCACTACGGCCAAAATTGTCCAAAGCTCGCTAATAGTCCGAATCTCCATCTTTACAACCAAAAATTTATTTATAGATTTGGTTTCCAAATAAGAGCGAAAAAGGGGCCCGTATATAAAAACAGCAATTAGAAATAATATATATGATGATGATGATACTGCCAATGTGCGATTAAATTGAACGTCGACAAGCTCACAGGCCTTACGAGTATTTCGAGATTCGAGAATCACGCGAAAGATTCGAAACTTGCAAACAATTTCTCCTCGAGCAAATTTGAGAGATCACAAGCGCTAACCTATATGCTAAATTCCAACAAAATGCATTAACTAACTAGCAAATAGTTTTTAAAATGAGATATTAAGAGTTACTACCGTTTCAAATTTCAGGTTAACCTAATATATGAATTAATACAAATATAAATTACTTGTACAAAATTGTTTGACCTTCGAAGACGTCTGCTTGTTTATTCCTTTATGATTTCGCAGATAATTCATTAATCATTATTCATGAAAATGCCAACTTCTTGGTACCTAAATATAGTCTTAAAGTAGCTAATTATTTGCGCCATTGCATAACACAGTACATTTATATTTGGTTAAGTGTGCATTAATATCATTAAAAAAAATATTAATGATGCATGATCAATGAAATCAAAGAAACTGCCTGTCATCATCGGCCTCTTGCGTCAAATCGATAAAAAAAATATTTGCACGCATGCAATTGTTCATAATAAAATACGTGCACCTTAGGGTGGTTACAAGGTATATGGTGAATTTTTATTTTTTGTTCCATCTTTCGGGCACCCTCCTAAAATATGCCAAGTTTCAGGCCAATCCGACAATGTTAACACTTGCCTCATTGAGGTCAAAGCTAGGAAAAACAGCGATTTTTCAGAAAATATTTTGGGTTTCATCAGTAAAAGCGAAGCCATTTATGCCAGGGACTTCACTCGTATATCATTCGATAGGTAATTTTATTTGTATTCATTTTGATCTTAATAATATTTTTATAAAACGGTTAATTTAGCAGTATTTGGCATTTATCCGATCATCTTAATCTTAATGCCGCCACCCTGAGCTACAAAATAATTAGGTAGGTCCTAGGTACAAGTCATCACACTCCTCATCAATCTACGGCGTTGATCAGACAATTAAATAAAAGCGTTGGGCGCGTGAAGTTTCTAAAGTTGTGAGGCGTAGCATAACCTGATTAAGGTTCAGTTGGTCTTACTTATGACTATCAACAGCAATTTGACGCGTCCAACGCTTTTATTTAATTGTCTGATCAACGCCCTAGATTGATGAGGAGTGTGATGACTTGTACCTAGGACCTACCTAATTATTTTCTAGCTTTTAGTATGTACATATTATTATAACTTAATATAAGTATTGTTTTCAATAAAACCGTTTAACTTTACATTTTTTTTAATAATTTTATTTTACATGTATACACATCAATATTTATTTTTTTATTTATATATTTATTAGTCTACAAATTTAACAATTAAATAAATAAAATAAATAAATGTAAGGCGCGATAACCTCCGAAGAGATCTAAGGCCGAGCTTCTCTTCCAATTTGCGTCGTGCTCCTCTTGATTTTCCCTACAAATTGGCCGGACGGGACCTACATGTTTTATGCCGACTCCGAACGGCATCTGCAAGGCAGATGACTTTTCACTGAGAGCTTTACATGGCAGAAATACACCCGGAGCGCTTGCCAAACACTGCCGAGGGGCGACCCCGCTTAGACAAATTTTCTTCTAATTGAAAAACCTTATTTCTAAAATTTTGATGTTGCTTTGCCCGGGGTGCGAACCCAGGGCATACGGTGTGATAGGCGGAGCACGCTACCATCACACCACGGTGGCCGCCAACAATTTAACAATTAATCAGACTAAATATAGTTACGGATTACAGATAAATTACAGAAGCATACAAACTAAACAAAATTATATTATAAAATATGTATGTATATTATTAAATCAGTTGTCGGGATGGACTGTGATGCCAAGCAACGGGGAATTTATTATTAGTGCTGTCGGAATGGACGTAAGTCTCTTAGCGCAAAAATGAGGAATTGCTTTTGGACCGACTCTAATTTGTTGCAGTGCGTCTGGTAACGAGGGTTCCAGATTATCGAAGCGTATTCTAATATTGGCCGCACCAAAGATATAAAGACAGTTTTAGTAATATATGGATCATCGAATTCTTTAGACCATCGTTGACGAACGCCAAAGTCCTTTTGGCTATGTTCACGCAACCTTCTATTTGCAATTTAAAGTCAAGTTTAGGGTCCATCGTAACGCCAAGATCTACAAAGCTAATGACTTGGTTAATTGTGTAATCATCAATCATATACTCGTAGGATTGCGGGTAAAAAGCGCTTATCATCGATTATATAATGTTTAGGAAACCCATCTCGCGGAAATTATTGAAGACAAGCGGCAGAGCCACACACCTCTGATGGTCATAGTGTATAACCAACCTATAGCTGAATATGTTGCAATGAATGGTGGACACACACACTTTACGGTCATAGAAGTGGAGAATATTGTAGAGATAAAATGGAGAGACACAAATGAGTTGCCACTGAGTATAATGCATACTGAAATTTGGCAGTAGATAAAGTTACACACTTGGCAATCCAAATAAAGATTAAGTGCATATGTATATGGGGTATTCCATCCCATTTCGACCAATTTTGAAGCCGACCCCTTTAGAATTGGCTGAAAGTTTTTCTCCTTTTTCTAGCTTACGAAAGACGTTTTTCAGAAGTTTTTAAAATTTTTTCATCCAACTCAAAAAAAATTATGAATTTTTAAAAATATACCGTTTTTGTTTTCAAAATGCTATAAATTTTTCAAGAATTGACCGTTTGGTAACTTTTTTTTTAAATTTGTTTTTAAATGTACTTTTTGGAAAAAATTCAAAAAATTTTTAAAGTTTTTTTTTGTAATTTTTTTTTCGAGATTTTTTGAATTTCGGCCTTTTTTTTCTCATAAAAAACTTCAATCAATTCTGCAATCATCCCCACTAATCCCGGAGTTGGCCGAGAATTTTATTTAATTGAAAAAAAAACTTTAAAATTTTTTTGTATTTTTTCCGAAAAGTACATTTAAAAACATATTTAAAAAAAAATTATCCCAAACGGCCAATTTTTGAAAAAGTTATAGCATTTTGAAAAAACACCGTTTTCCAACTCAAAATAAGTTTTAAATAAAAAACACAGCTAATGATATGCAAATTAGTAAATACACATCCATAATTTGTCATAACATCACGTGATGACAAAATCGTTTCAAGCAAAAATAAATGACCGGTTAATGTGCGCTTAGCAATAAAAAAACAGCAATTTTAAACATTCAAATAGTCGTGAATTGCACCTCACTAAATTAATGTCTACTAACTTTTTGTTAGTCTTTGCATGTTTGATTTACCTTATACTTTTCTTGAAATAAATGAGATATGCATGTTGGATCTACAACTTTATTTTGATGAGCGCTGAGCGTAATTTATAATGCAATTCACACTTCAGGAAACAAATTTACAAATAGCTGCTGATAAATCACTTAATTGGCGATCTAACAATGTCTGAAATGCGATTTCGATGCGCATTTGGTTTGATTAAAAAAAAAGTTACTCTTATTAGATTTGATTGTTCAAACTAGTGAAGTTTGCATGTACATTAGGGTGGTCCCTAGGAACTTAAATCGATTATCTTCAATCGTACCCTTTAAATGGTCACACTTTGTCAAAGATAAAAAACAAATATTCCGTTCTCTACTGAAGACGGTTAAGGCGACTTTCAAAAGAACCTAGATCAGTTTTTGATATGAGGCGCTACAAAATTGAAACGCGCTATTCATACCTGGTCAATCAGTTCGTTAATCGGTAGTTGGTAGATTCTTTTTTTGTATATTTTTTATATGTTTTGTTTGGCAAATTTGGTGATAGGCTGTCATGTCAATGGAATTTACGTCGAAAGATAATAAGGTATGAATCAAAATCGTTTGAAATATTTCTTATCTGCTAATAAACTTAGACATATTTACTCTCTCTCTCTAATATGATCAAAATTACTTAAACAAAAATCACGTTCCTACAAAAAAAAATGTTTGTGTGTTTGTTCGCTATGCACCAAGCATTCCAACGTGCGTTTAGCGAGATAACTCCACCACATCAATTGGTGAGAAGGCCATCATTCACTAGCATACCTACGTACATGTTTATGTATGTAAGTAAGGATGAGTTTTTATTTTATTTCGATTTTATTACAACGACACCAGACTCCACTCAGCAGATTTTGTTAAAATTTTCAAGATAGCATAGACTCCAAGAAAGTGTTAAGATTTTACGGCAAGTGCACCAGCGATCAAATCTAAAAAATATTTAATAATAGAACTGTATCCTATTGTGGATTCTTGTCAAGACAATAAAGTATTAAGATGTTATTCTTCCAGGTATTGTACACCATGTATCAATCTATGCCAAAGAAATCTAGTTTATAGAGTTTTTGGAAGCGGATTTCTAGAAATATAGATATAGAAAACGACAGAAGCAGAAAAGGAGGGTCGGAGAAAGGAGACACAGAGGAAGAGATGGAGTTAGACGCAGATAGAGTATGAGAAGGAGTGGGAGAGAGTAGCTGGTGGCGAGAGCTGAGCGGACGGAGAAAAAGGGAGAGAGAGGGAGACAGAGACACAGAGAGCACTTTAAACGTAGTGGTAGCTATAGAAACCAGGGAGGAGAAAAAAAAACGGAAAAGAGTAAAAAGAAGAGAGAGAGAGAAATGAGAAGGGCGCGGGAGGAGCGAGTAAAAAAGATATAAGGATGAAGGTGAAAAAGAAGTAAAGATCAAAACCTCCAAAATGTTAGGTTCGAAACGAGGAAGAGAGAGAAAAAGAAGGAAAGGAATAAAGAGGAACAGAAATAGAAATAAGGAGAGGAGAGAGGAAGGAGGGAGTGAAAAGAGGAGGAAAAAAGGGGAACGAGAAGAAATTGAGAGGAGGAGTAAAAGATCAAAACCTACCAAAATGCTAGTTTCGAAAATTTGATCGAAACAGAGTATAGAAGAAAGTACAAACTACTGAATAACGAACTAAAAATCCAGGCTTGAATCCGCTTAATAGTTTTTTTATGCAAAATTCATCATTGGTAATAGTTTAAACGAAGATATCACATATGTGAACTGGGTGTTAAGGTAATTTAAATTTGACATGTGTCACGCACCTTAACTGTCTTAAAGGTTAGGTTAGGTTTAGTGGTCGCAGCTCAGTTTAAGTACAGCTCACTTGGACAGTACATTGATCGCCTTATAAAACCACATTCTCTCACTAACTTCCAATTATTTAATGCAACGCTGCGTGATTACGATACAACTACAGATTAGGTTTACATTTATCTTCGATATATCCTTCGGAGTGTCGAATACACCCCGACGAAGGTATTTACGGCTCATTCCCGCAAATGCTGGACTGCTGAGCATAAAGTGGCTGACTGATTTTAACTCGCCGTCCTTCATACAGCTAACAAAGCTGGGAAGGTACCAGAGGCAGTGTTCTATTGACAAACCACGAATCATGCATAAACGAACTTTTCGAAACTCTAATATTTCGCCGATCGGTCGACAGTGTAACAGAAGTACCTCGAATCCTGACAAGAACTGATATTTGCCCAAGGTTTGCTTAGCCGACTCAAAGGTTACCTGCCCAGTAGCAGAAAGCAAGTGAACAGCGAAATCTCATTACATTTACTGGCAGCCCCGTTCACTTGGCAAGTGGCCGCTCCGGTCATGAGATATGTCTTGGCTCGCGTCACCACGGTGATTGAGGTGTTAGTGCTTCGATAGCTGCCTAACTATCTATTACCTTTACTGTTACAGTAACGTTTACAATCGAAGTAACGTTAACAGTTACGGTTACTTTTACAAATATATGAAATTTACAATTTCAGTTAGAGTTACTTTAACAAATACGGGTACGTTGGCAGTTACGGTTACATTTATAATTACGGCTACGTTTACATTTATGGTTACGTTTACAGTTACGATTCCAGATAACTTTAAACTAAACAAACTTAAAAAAATAGGCAGTGTTGACCGCCCTACCTTAACTATATTTCCAAATATATATATTCCCAAAACATGTTTGAAACACACCGTATTGAAAGACAGAATATCTAAAATTTAGTTCAAGAACGGTCTAATTGAAAAAACCAAGTTCCTAAACCAAATTCTTAGATCGGATGCTCTTTGCTCATATGCTTAGAAAAATAACGACGGCTGAGTGGAATATCACCCTATCTCATACATTTTTTTATTACATGCTCTAATAATAAATATCCAACTGCTAGTTTTAAGCAAATTTTAACATTGACCTTGCATAAGTTAAGTGCATTGTTATTAATTAATTTTTTCAATTTATTTGAATTCTATAATCTTTCACTTTATATATTTCTAATTTTATACAGCTTGGTTACACACCTTAGATTTATTGTTGAAAAAAAAGCCTGCCCAACTACTTCTTCCAATTAGCCACTTAGACAAGTCATGAACTCACTTTGGAATGCTTTTGGGTGCACACATAATTACATGCAATTGTTGCTTTTTGCAATTTTCACATACTTAAACAAATTGCTTTTACTCGATTTACTTGCCAATGATCGATCATTTTTGCATGCCAACTGTCAAATTGCACTTGCAAGAGAATGTCATAAAAGGATCATGCAACTAGATATGTACATTAGACTGGGTCGATTTATTAACGGATATCGCGCCATCGATTTTCCGATAGGATAGGCTCACGATAAAAAGTTCCACTACGCATGACCCAAAAAATAATTTTCGAGCCTGCGAAAAAAAAATGGCGAAAGGGTCAATTTTTATTTTTGGACCAAAACACTCCCCGAAACCCAAAAAATATATATTTATGTATTATATATACATATATTCTTTTTCAAAAAGGCTGTTATCGCCAACGTTTTTACGACAGTTTTTTGAAAAAAGAAAAATATTTTTTGGGTTTTGGGGAGTGTTTTGGTCGAAAAATTTACCCTTTCGGTTTTTTTTTCGCAGGCTCGAAAATTATTTTTTTGGGTATGCGTAGTGGAACTTTTTTTCCTGAGGCCAAATCCTATCGAAAAATCGATGGCGCGATATCGGTTAACTTTCGTTCATATAAATTGACCCAGGTTAATGTACATATATTGGCGTGTGCGGTTTTTTCATCGACTTGATTTTTTTTAATCCCCCTATAAACCTTTTGTTTGAGACTCAAGGTGAATTAGCACACTGCAATAGGATCAGTCCTAAGACTGAGGTAGTTAGACTGCTGGAAGGAAAAGCAACATGTTAATAAGATTCCGTGTAAGGATATAACATCAGATTAACTCTCGCATTAGGGTCCAAAATGGACTGCGATTTCAAAGCAGTGGTTCGTTCCGAGCTTTCCATCCATCTTCTAAACTTGGATTATACTTTTAAATCTTAAATAGTAGAAATCAGTGAGCTGCAATTATTCATCTTTTAAGGTTATTAGTGGACTAACCACAAAATGAGTATTAGTGCGTAAACAAACAGAGAATATCAAGCACTTATATCCACTAAAGGGCCAATTACTGATACTTAGCATAAACTTGACTTGACTTGACTTGGCGTAAACTTGGCAACTTAGCCACGATTATACTCCACTTAGCGCATGCAATCTGGCATCGTAATCAGCTGTTTTCCAGCTGTCATTTTATTGAGAAATATTTGCTACAAAATTGGTGGCTTTTAAATAAAGTTAATTTTGAGTAATACAATTAATTTGTGAGTGTAAAAATCAATAAATAAAATAAAAATAAATGTCAATTTGTATGACAAAATGTCAAAATGAAATGGAAACAAACAAATGGCATCTCAAAATGTAAACGTCACTTAGAACTTACATAGAAAATCAAAATTCAACAGACTTCTAAGTCAAGTTAAGTGTTGCTAAGTTTTGAGTAGTCAGTAACATGCAATGTTCATTTAACAGAACTGTAAGTGACAGTTCTCAAGTCAAGTGAAGTCTATGCTAAGTATGAGTAATGTGCCCTTAAAACTCATTTACATAGTAATCCTTCGTAAAATGAATAACCGCTTATAAGCCACGAAGCAGTTCAGTATTCAATTGTCTTATTGAGCAAGAAAGTCAACTGTGTTATACGAAAACACTAATTGGAATAAGTAAGGTTAACCGTGCAATAAAATGAATAAAGTCATATCAGTGACGCTAGCAACACAACGGTGTCCACGAAACTAAACTGAATACAGCGCTAAGAGCCTCCTGCGATTTACAACCAGATTGACACATGTGGGGGCACTCGTACGTATTTTCTGTTTATGTCCTAATCACTAATAGTATTTTTCTGTACTTGACTAAGTACACATTTAGACACAATTTTTTGGCTCATGACTAAGTGCACCAATTTTATTAGTACTCAAAACAGATCTATGGTAGGAATTAAAAGAGTTTGCTCGCTTTTTGTTAAAGAATCAATTGGCGGGCGGTAGGTACTCACATACTTAGGCTAACAAACATTGCATCATCGCTGAATTCTCTATTAATTTCTATTAATTTAAAGTTCCGTTAAGAAGATGTTACATGCCACAGCCATTTAGGAATCTATTTTCAGGAGGGTTGTGAGAAATTAGATACACAAGTAAGGCTTGAGTCCGATTTTAAGGTCACTAATCACGGGCTATCGGTTACTGGTTACGAAGGACTAAAAAACTTTCGCGGAGTCACTTGTGGCTAGAAGAAGAAAAAAAATACCCCACATTTTAGTTCGTTGTTTTTGTTTTTGTAGAGATAAAGACACTCTCCGAAGGTTTTGGGGAGTATTATCGATATTGATGATCCTTTGCCGCAGGCAGATCCGGTACGTTCCGGTAACAAGCACCATAAAGGGACGAGTCCCGACCATCTCGTGAGCCTTCTAGGCTATACCGCCCTCACACCCCTAGATCCATGAGGAACTTGGGGTCTCCAGACCCTCGGTTGTTAAAGAAACTGGATTCACAGGGTTGGAGAATGTATAAGTACCGCTGGCAACCCTTTAAAGGGTTGAGCTACACAGCCGTTTGAATTAATTTGATATTTTAGTCGCCTCTAACGCCAGCCATACCTGCGGCCAGATTATTCTAAGCCCCCTAACCCGCTGGAGGAAACTTTAGTCCTTCATTATTTTTAATTTGACTCCCATCTTCACAACCATTACCTTTATGTCTACCTCTAGATTAGATCACTTTCTTATGAGCCTGGCTATTTTCTATATACTCCCACATCCATTCCGACTCGAAATTCCACTTTTATTCTCACTCCCATTTGTTATGATTGATCAATCCGTTTCGTGTCTATGCCTACATAGATACCAACATACATATTTTGAATTTTATGTTTTGAAGTATCATCGGTATCTGTTTGATTACAAACCTGTAACAAATCGATAACACACCAATAAAAAATCGACAACTTTTCGATAATAAATCGATACATTTTCTATAACTTTCCAGTAACAAGTAGGTCAGTTTTCGATAACAAATCAATATTTCCTCGATAACAAATCGTTTAAATTTTCTTGTACAAACCGATTAAAAGTCGATAACAGAAAAATAATTCTCGATAGAAAATTGATATTTTTCAATATAGATTGCTAAAAAATAGATAACTTTGAGATAACAATCAATACCTTTTCTATAACTTTCCGCAACAAATGGATTAATTTTATGTAACAAATCGACAAAATTTCGATAACAAATCAATACTTTTTCGATAGCAAATCAATACTCTTCGGTAACATATCGATAAACTTTCTATGACTTTTCAAATACAAATCGATAATTTTTCGATAAAATATCGATATTTTTCTACAAAAGATCGATATTTTTTCAAAAATGAACTGCTTGAAAAATCGATAATTTTGGGTTAACAAATCAATACCTTTCCTATAACTTTCCGTTAAGAAATTCTCTAGTTTTCTGTAATAAATCGATGCGTTTTCGATAAAAAATCGATTAGTTTTTTAAAGAAGCAAGAAATTTTTCCACACAAATCTGTAGTGTTTCTATAACAAAGCGATACAAAATTGTTAGCTTTTCTATTGTTTACTTTTCTATAAACAATAGACAAAATTTCGATAACAAATCGATACTTTTCGATAGCGAATCAATACTTTTTCGACATTAAAATAGATAAAAAACGATAAGATTTTGAAACCAAACCATATATTTTTGATAACAAACCGATAACTCATTGATAAAAAACATCGATAACTATTCATTATCAAAGCGATGAATTTAGGATAGCAAACACAATTTTTCGATAACAAACATCGATAAAACTGTTCGATAACAAATCGATAAACTGTCTATAACTTTTCAAAAACAAATGGATACATTTTCTATTACAAATCGATAATTTTTAGATAAAATGTTGATAATTTTTCGATAATAAATTGCTTTAAAATCGATACCTTTCCGATAACAAAATTTTTCTATAACTTTCCGTTAACAAATGGATTAATCTTCTGTATCGATAACAAATCGATACATTTATTATCGAAACGACAAATTTGTGTTTAGTGTTTCTATAAGAGAGGGAAAAAAGTTATAGGTCAGGTTATGTGGTTGTACTTTTTCGATAACAAATTGATACTTTTTCGATGAAAGACGATCAAATTTGACAAAAACTATAAATTGTTGATAACAAACCAATAACTCATAGATAAAAAAATGTATAACTATTCAAATCGATGAATTTACGGTAACAAATCACTGTTTCGATAACCAACCGACATTTTTACGTAAAAAAATCAACAACTTTTCGATAACAAACCAAAAAAACATCAATAAAAACCGATAGTTTTTTGGTAATAAACCGATACTTTTTCATAACTTTTCGATAGCAAATCGATAAATTTTCGATAACAGATCGTTAAAAAGCGATAAAATTGGGATTTTCCTGAAGGATACTGAAGAATAACAATTAACACAGTTATATTATCAAACATCTTTTCAACTTTTTGCGTAATTCTCTCTTGCGATTTTAAATTAAAATAAAACATTTAAATTAACAATAATTCATCAACTTTATCTTAAGATACAATTACAAGTATTGCGTCTAACAAACAAACCCCAACCTTTTAACATAATAACATGTCATTTCATGTTTATTAAAAATCTACATACAAATCAATCCGTTCTCTTCGGCTGTTAACTTTTAATTTGTTTGTCGCCACTTCAAGAATTTTATGTATTACAAATTACTATACAATTATGATGCAATTGTTATTAATTTTATGCACTTACTTACAGATGTTAAATATGCGATTAATTATATTTGAATTGCTTGTACAGTTGTCGAACTACAATTATATTTAACGCCACAAAGTATGTAATTAAATTGAGAGCAACAGCTGCGTTCAAATCTGCTCGGACAGCGGCAACAGATCTTTCTTTTGGTGCTTATTAAAAATTATTCTGAAATATAGCCGAACAATTCCCATAATAATCTCGAAAAAACCACGAAACAATACTGAAATGGGCCAAAATTATTACGAAAGCAATATAGAAGTGGCCCGGATTAATCCCGAAAAAAATACTGAGAAGATCCTGAGTTAGTGTAATCGTTTTTGGAATAATTCCGAAACGAAATTGTCCAAAAAATCTTGCCGAAAACAATTCAAACGTTTTTTTGAAATTACCTGAAATGATTAAAAGTTTCGGAAACAATCCCGAAATAGTCTCTATTAAGAAGTGGAGACCCTGACATAAGACAAGTAAGGAAGAGTATTTTAGAAGGGAGTGGGCCATAGTTCTATAGGTGGACGTCTTTTCGAGATATCGCCAAGGTGGAATAGGGGTGACTCCATAATGTTATTGTACGATATATATATCAAATTAAAAGTATTAATGAGGCATAGGTACAGGGCGTCCCCCACTCCGTTGGAAGGACCAGGTGGAAAACGATTTAAACTCCCAATTGGCGCCGGTTGGCGGAGCGAAGGAGCGACTGGCGCGCCTTGTTGGACGGCCTAACCGTTTAGATGGTTAAGCACCAATTAGGTAAGTAAGTAATGAGGGTTTTAAAAAGGAGTGGCCCTTAGTTTGGATATGTGAAGGCGTTTTCGAGATATCGACCAAAATGTGGACCAGGGTGACCCAGAACATCATTTCTGGGGTACCGCTAATTTATTTATATAGTATGTATTACCAAGAACAGTATTCCTGCCATGTTAACGACATAGAAGCTATTCCCTTACCAAATTTCACAGGGATTGATAAATTTTTGTTTGACTTATGGCATTAAAAGTATTCTAGACAAATTAAATGAAAAAGGGCGGAGCCACGCCCATTTTGCAATTTTATTTTATTTTTATATTTTATTGCAACATATCATTACTGGAGTTTAATGTTGACATAATTTACTTATATACTGTCAAGATGCTCAATTTTTGTTAAAATTTGACTTAAACATTTTTTTTTAAGTGGGCGTGTTCGTCATACGATTTTGCTAATTTTTATTTAGAACACATATAGTAATAGGAGTAACGTTCCTGCCAAATTTCATCATGATATCTTCAAAGCCAAATTAAAGCTTGCAAAACTTTTAAATTACCTTCTTTTAAAAGTGGGCGGTGCCACGCCCATTGCCCAAAAGTTTTACTAATTTTCTGTTTTGCGTCATAAGGTCAACCCACCTACCAAGTTTCATCGCTTTATCCGTCTTTGGTAATGAATTATCGCACTTTTCCGGTTTTTCGAAATTTTCGATATCAAAAAAGTGGGCGTGGTTATAGTCCGATTTCGTGCATTTTAAATAGCGATCTGAGATGAGTGCCCAGGATCTTACATGCCATGTTTCATTAAGATACCTCAAAAAGGTACTCAAGTTATCGTGTTTACGGACGGACGGACTTGGCTAAATGAATTTCTTTTTTCGCCCAGATCAGTTTGATATATAGAAGTCTATATCTATCTCGATTAGCTTATGCCGTTAGGGATTACCGTTATGCGAACAAAATTAATATACTCTGTGGGATCTGCTTAGCTGAGTATAAAAATGTTACGTATACGCAAAGGTAGCCATATTTTCATGTGGTACGGATATATCTGGGTGTAATTGGTAACTTACTTAAAGGCGCTTAACCGTTGGTTAACTGGCGCCAATTGATCACATCAAGGGAATTTAAATCGTTTTCCACCAAGGCTTTGAAGCGGAGTGGTGGCGGCCGTTTTCCACTGCTTCCATAGGCGGACTTCATTAAAAAAATAAATTTTAGTTCGCTTAACTATGAATGTGCCTGCATATGACTCGTTCAGCTCACCATTAAATCTTCTTCGATACCCCCCTCGCCAACTCGTGGTGGTCGCTAAATCTTTCGACATTTCGGCATTTCTCTCTAACACTCCCACCGCCGCCTTATCTGATGTTGTCGTGGTATGTGCTTCTGGACCATACAGGAGGACGGCTTCGAAAAGTGACTTGTAGAGCATGGCTTTCTTTTGCCGAGAGGAGTTTTTACTGTTCAATGGCCAACGTAGTTAAAAATCACATTGATTGGCATTTGCTGGATTTCAGGGCCGATGTTGTTGTTTGTGGTCACGCTGGCTCCCAAATAAACCCATATTTTCTGCTTCTTTTTCAAGTTTGGTCAAGCAGACCGCTGATATCAATGTCGTCAGCATAAGCAGGCACGCTCTCATAGAATCTTGTTTCAGAGCGGGTAAGTTTTGTAGCTAGTAAAATTTCACCTGAGTGAGGTGATGCTGTTGTTGTATAGCTTTTGCAGTGTAGTCATGGGTTCAATATTTCTTAGAGATGAAGTTGAAATTATTTCGGCATGATTGACGGACTTTTTTTCCAATCAACTCGTGATCGTTTCGCTAGTGGGCAGAGACCATTTCATTAGCATTTGTGATTCAATTCAGAATTCCTCTAAGGGATTTGTTCGCAGATACTTTTAAATCGTTTCAATTGGTACTACGAGACAAAATAAACGAAATCTCATCGACGACACTGAGGATGGAAACCGGTTTGTCTCCAAACCAAATTTTACAAAGGATGACAGAAAATCGTTCCAATATACATAAATTATTCACCCTGTCGGAAAATTAAAAAAACAAAATGAATTAATTAAAAATCTTTAGAAACAAGCTCAAATATAATCTCAATCCAAACCAAAATTTTATCGAAAAGATCTAAAAATGGGCGGTATTTTATACAAACTAATCCCTAAATAACGCCGAAGCCATCCTGAAATGGTGAAATTTTTCTGATAACAACAAGAAATAAGCCCGAAATAATCCGCAAGGAAACCAAAATGATACCAAAGAAATCTCTAAAGAGCAGTAATTTATACAACGTATACCTGAAACCTTTCAGAAATATTCCAAGCTTTCCCAATAATAGCCAGAAAATGCACTGATATAATTCCTACGCGCTTCGAGAGTAGTCACGAAATATTTTCGTAAAAATCCAGAAATAACAAAGAAATTAGGTTTAATTAACGCCGGATAGTTACCAATTGAAATAGTTCCAAGCGAGAGCACTGGTCAACGAAATATCTCTCCCTTCCAACCCGAAACTGCATTTATTTGCGTAACCGCCCCCCTAGCTAGCCCATGAACCGATATTGCCGAAGTGGTTTTGCCAAGTTTTCGTCTTCTCACATAAGCTTCCATGTAAAAATTGCGATTAGTCTAGATAAAAATGGTATGATTTGCAAAGAACTAAATTTCAAATTATCTAATCCCAACAGTACTCAAAGGGACTAGATGGAATCAATTATGATCGCAGCCTACTCTCTTTAGTGATTCAACGCACGATTTTTTGTAGGGTTACTACAAAATGAAAATTCAGTGTTTGCTTCTTGAACTGCGTGTGAAGGAAACGCTTTGGCCATTCCCAAGTGAAAGGCGATCAGCAGCTTTACCCTTCTTAACACGGCGCTATCCTCCTGTAGATACATAAGTTTGTGTCTTTGCGGTGTTGTCGTTAAAATGTGTTTAGAACAAGATGAGCTTCAATTGTACACTTCATTTCAGACCAGACCACTTGTACAGTTCATTTCAAGACCACGCCTACTTTTATATAAAAAAGGGTTTTAGGCTAAAATAATAAGCTATATCTTAGCGAAAAATTTTATTGTAATAATGATATTTTACTTACCAAGTTTTAGTGTAAGAGGAAATTGGGAAACATTTTTTGTTAAAATGGGCGTTGCCACGTGTTATATAGAAAAGTAGATAAACTATTTATTCTAGTCTAAAACCCTTTTTTATATCAAATTAGGCGTGGTCTTTAATCGATCCCATCTATTTTTACTTCCCTTATATTAGGCCCGTTGAACGTTTGTCAGCTTTTCATACAAATCATGCAATCGATTTTAAGTAACTTCTCATTGAGCCACAAATGTGACACTTTACACATAGGTAAAAACATCGTGACAATGCAACAATACGGAAAAAATCCGTTAGGTGGCGCAGCCGATGACACGATACAAAAAGATTCGCTAGGGGGCGCACGGGATGTGCTATTTAGAACAAGTAAGGAAGGCTAAGTTCGGGTGTAACCGAACATAACATACTCAGTTGAGAGCTATGGAGACAAAATAAGGAAAATCAATCTGGGGTAACCCTGGAATGTGGTTGTATAACATGTGTATCAAATGAAAGGTATTAAAGAGTATTTTAAGAGAGAATAGGCCATAGTTCTATGGATGAACGCCATTTAGGGATATCGCCATAAAGGTAGACCAGGGCTGACTCTAGAATTTGTTTGTACGATATGGGTATCAAATGAAAGGTGTTACTGAGCATTTTAAGAGGGAGTGGGCCTTAGGTCTATCGGTGGACGCCTTTTCGAGATGTCCCCATTAAGGTGGACCAGGGGTGATTCTATAATGTGTTTGTACGATATGGGTATCAAATGAAAGCTGTTAATGAGTATTTTGAAAAGGAGTGATCCTTAGTTCCATAGGTGGACGCCGTTTCGAGATATCGCCATAAAGGTGGACCAGGGGTGTCTCTAGAATGTGTTTGTACGATATGGGAATCAAATGAAAGGTGTTACTGAGCATTTTAAGAGGGAGTGGGCATTAGGTCTATAGGTGGACGCCTTTTCGAGATATCGCCATTAGGGTGGGCCAGGGGTGACTCTAGAATGTTTGTACGGTATGGGTATCAAACGAAAGGTGTTACTGAGCATTTTAAGAGGGAGTGGGCATGAGGTCTATAGGTGGACGCCTTTTCGAGATATCGTCATTAGGGTGGGCCAGGGGTGACTCTAGAATGTGTTTGTACGATATGTGCATCAAACGAAAGGTGTTACTGAGCATTTTAAGAGGGAGTGGGCATTAGGTCTATAGGTGGACGCCCTTTCGAGATATCGCCATTAGGGTGGGCCAGGGGTGACTCTAGAATGTTTGTACGATATGGGTATCAAACGAAAGGTGTTACTGAGCATTTTAAGAGGGAGTGGGCATTAGGTCTATAGGTGGACGCCTTTTCGAGATATCGCCATTAGGGTGGGCCAGGGTGACTCTAGAATGTTTTGTACGATATGGGTATCAAACGAAAGGTGTTACTGAGCATTTTAAGAGGGAGTGGGCATTAGGTCTATAGGTGGACGCCTTTTCGAGATATCGCCATTAGGGTGGGACAGGGGTGACTCTAGAATGTTTGTATGATATGGGTATCAAACGAAAGGTGTTACTGAGCATTTTAAGAGGGAGTGTACATTAGGTCTATAGGTGGACGCCTTTTCGAGATATCGCCATTAGGGTGGGCCAGGGGTGACTCTAGAATGTTTGTACGATATGGGTATCAAACGAAAGGTGTTACTGAGCATTTTAAGAGGGAGTGGACATTAGGTCTATAGGTGGACGCCTTTTCGAGATATCGCCATTAGGGTGGGCCAGGGTGACTCTAGAATGTGTTTGTACGATATGGGTATCAAATGAAAGGTGGTAATGAGTATTTTAAAAGGGAGTAATCCTTAGTTCTATAGGTGGACGCCTTTTCGAAATATCGCCATTAGGGTGGGCCAGGTGTGACTCTAGAATGTTTGTACGATATGGGTATCAAACGAAAGCTGTTACTGAGCATTTTAAGAGGGAGTGGGCATTAGGTCTATAGGTGGACGCCTTTTCGAGATATCGCCATTAGGGTGGGCCAGGGGTGACTCTAGAATGTTTGTACGATATGGGTATCAAACGAAAGGTGTTACTGAGCATTTTAAGAGGGAGTGGACACTAGGTCTATAGGTGGACGCCTTTTCGAGATATCGCCATTAGGGTGGGCCAGGGGTTACTCTAGAATGTTTGTACGATATGGGTATCAAACGAAAGGTGTTACTGAGCATTTTAAGAGGGAGGGGGCATTAGTTCTATAGGTGGACGCCTTTTCGAGATATCGCCATTAGGGTGGGACAGGGGTGACTCTGGTATGTTTTTGTACGATATGGATATCAAATTAAAGGTATTAATGAGGGTTTTAAAAGCGAGTGGCCCTTAGATGTATATGTGAAGGCGTTCTCGTGATATCCACCAAAATGTGGACCAGGTGATCCAGAAAATCATCTGTCGGGTACTGCTAATTTATTTATATATGCAATACCACTAACAGTATTCCTGCCAAGATTCCAAGGGCTGTTGATTTCGCCTTGTAGAACTTTTTCATTTTCTTCTACTTAATATGGTAGGTGTCACACCCATTTTACAAAGATTTTTTCCAAAGTTATATTTTGCGTCAACAAACCAATCCAGTTACCATGTTTCATCCCTTTTTTCGTATTTGGTATAGAATTATGGCATTTTTTTCATTTTTCGTAATTTTCGATATCGATAAAGTGGGCGTGGTTATGGTCAGATTTCGCCCATTTTTTATACCAAGAAAAAGTGAGCTCAGGTAAGTACGTGGGCTAAGTTTAGTAAAGATATATCGGATTTTGCTCAAGTTATTGTGTTAATGGCCGAGCGGAAGGACAGACGGTGGACTGTGTATAAAAACTGGGCGTGGCTTCCACCGATTTCGCCCATTTTCACAGAGAACAGTTACCGTCATAGAATCTATGCTCCTACCAAATTTGAGAAGGATTGGTAAATTTTTGTTCGACTTATGGCAATAAAAGTATTCTAGACAAACTAAATGAAAATGGGCGGAGCCACGCCCATTTTGAAATTTTCTTTTATTTTTGTATTTTGTTGCATCATATCATTACTGGAGTTGAATTTTGACTTAATTTACTTATATACAGTAAAGATATTAAATTTTTTGTTAAAATTTGAATTTAAAAAAATTTTTTTTTAAAAAGTGGGCGTGTTCTTAATCCAATTTTGCTAATTTTATTTAGCACATATAGAGTAATAGTAGTAACGTTCCTGCCAAATTTCATCATGATATCTTCAACGACTGCCAAATTACAGCTTGCAAAACTTTTAAATTACCTTCTTGTAAAAGTGGGCGGGGCCACGCCCATTGTCCAAAATCTTACTAATTTTCTATTCTGCGTCATAACGTCAACCCATCTACCAAGTTTCGTCGCTTTATCTGTCTTTTGTAATGAGTTATCGCACTTTTTCGGTTTTTCGAAATTTTCGATATCGAAAAAGTGGGCGTGGTTATAGTCCGATATCGTTCATTTTAAATAGCGATCTGAGATGAGTGCTCAGGAACCTACATACCAAATTTCATCAAGATACCTCAAAATTTACTCAAGTTATCGTGTTAACGGACGGACGGACGGACGGACGGACGGACATGGCTCAATCAAATTTTTTTTCGATCCTGATTATTTTGATATATGGAAGTCTATATCTATCTCGATTCCTTTATATATGTACAACCAACCGTTATCCAATCAAACTTAATATACTCTGTGAGCTCTGC
The DNA here is from genome assembly GCA_029619165.1 of Eurosta solidaginis. Lineage (NCBI taxonomy): Eukaryota > Metazoa > Arthropoda > Insecta > Diptera > Tephritidae > Eurosta > Eurosta solidaginis. Next base: position 28,219 of record JARSSU010035890.1, on the reverse strand, counting down.
TCAACTGAGTATAAAAATCGTACGAAACGGAGGGAATTTTGGGATCGATTTTTATGTAAGTTCTCATAGAGCTACAACTGTAAAACTTCACAGATAGGATAAGACGCCGAGAAAATTTAACAAAAGGAGAAAAAACCCATTAGGTGGCGCACGGATCGAAATATTTAGTTAAGAATTTGGAAATTTGGTGTTTTGAGATCGATTTTAAAGTAACTTTCATTGAGGTACAAACATGAAACCTCATAGACAAGTTAAGACACCGTGACAAAGGAACAAAAGGAGAAAAAATTCCGTTAGATGGCGCACGGATCGAAAAAATTAGAAAATAATTTGGAAATTTGAAACCGGGTTTTAAGTAATTTCTCGATGAGCTAGAGGCTAAAAATTTAGAGCTTAATTCAGACGTCGATGACAGCCGATGACACAATACAAAGAGTTACGCTTGGGGGCGCTCGTACTGAGATATTTAGAAAAAATCATACGAACGGAGAGAATTTTGGGATTGATTTTTATGTAAGTTCTCATTGAGCTACAACTGTAAAACTTCACAGATAGGTTAAGACACCGAGAAAATGTAAGAAAAGGAGAAAATAAAATAAATAAAAAAATTTTAAGCACATCCTTTATATTTATATTTTACTTCTCATACATATTTTTGCAAATTTCTATGTCAACAATTTAAAAATCAAAGTAGCAAGAATATGGTCTTTATATAAGGAGATATTTTTCGCTGATTTTTGTCCAATTATACAAAGAAGTACTTAAAATTTGTATACTCAGCTGAGCAGATCTCACAGAGTATATTCACTTTGTTCGCATAACGGTAATCCGTAACGGCATAAACTAATCGAGATAGATATAGACTTCTATATATCAAAATGATCTCGGCGAAAAAAGAATTCATTTCGCCATGTCCGTCCGTCCGTCCGTCCCGTCCGTAAACACGATAACTTGAGTAAATTTTGAGGTATCTTGATGAATGGTATGTAGGTTCCTGGGCGTTCATCTCAGATCGCTATATAAAATGAACGAAATCGGACCACAACCACGCCCACTTTTCGATATCGAAAATTTCGAAAAACCAAAAAGTGCTGATAATTCATTACCAAAGACGGATAAAGCGATGAAATTGGTAGGTGCGTTGAACTTATGACGCAAAATAGAAAACTAGTAAAATTTTGGACAATGGGCGTGGCACCGCTCACTTTTAAAAGAAGGTAATTTAAAAGTTTTGCAAGCTGTAATTTGGCAATCGTTGAAGATATCATGATGAAATTTGGCAGGCAGGTTACTCCTTTACTATATGTGTGCTAAATAAAAATTAGCAAAATCGGATGACGAACGCGCCCACTATAAAAAAAAATTTTTTAAGTAAAATTTTAACAAAAAATTTAATATCTTTACAGTATATAAGTAAATTATGTCAACATTCAACTCAAGTAATGATATGGTGCAACAAAATACAAAAATAAAAGAAATTTCAAAATGGGCGTGGCTCCGCCCTTTTTCACTTAATTCGTCTAGAATACTTTTAATGCCATAAGTCGAACAAAAATTTATTAATCCTTGTGAAATTTGGTAGGGCATAGATTCTATGACGATAACTGTTATCTGGGCGAAATCGGTTGAAGCCACGCCCAGGTTTTATAAACAGTCGGCCGTCTGTCCTTCCGCTCGGCCGTCAACACGATAACTTGAGCAAAAATCGATATATCTTTACTAAACTCAGTTCACGTATTTATCTGAACTCTCTTTATCTTGGTATATAAAATTGCCGAAATCCGACCATGACCACGCCCACTTTTTCGATATCGAAAATTACCTAAAATGAAAAAATGTCATAATTCTTTACCAAATACGAAAAAAGGGATGAAAACATGGTAATTGGATTGGTTATTGACGCAAAATATAACTTTAGAAAAAAAACTTTGTAAAATAGGTGTGACACCTACCATATTAAGTAGAAGAAAATGAAAAAGTTCTGCAGGGCGAAATCAAAAGCCCTTGGAATCTTGGCAGGAATACGGTTCGTCGTGTTATATATATAAATAAATTAGCGGTACCCGACAGATGATGTTCTGGGTCACCCTGGTCCACATTTTGGTCGATATCTCGAAAACGCCTTCACAATACAACTACCACCACTCCCTTTTAAAACCCTCATTAATACCTTTAATTTGAGACACATATCGTACAAACACATTTTATCACAAGTGGGCGGTGCCACGCCCATTTTAAAATTTTTATCAAGAGTCCCAATATCAGTTCACACATCAAATTTCAACATTATGGGTGTATTATTTTACTAAATATTCACGTTTTTGTGTTTTCCAAAATGTTATATATATAAAAAGTGGCGTAGTTATCATGCGATTTCAATACCAATCTATTATTGGTCCAGATAAGCCCGTATACGAATTTGGTGAAGACATCTAAAAATTTACTCAAGTTATCGTGTTAACGGACGGATAGAGGGACGGACGAACATTGCTTAATCAGATTTTTTTCGATACTGATGATTTTGATATACAGATTCCTTTATACTTGTACAACTAACCGTTATGTTATCAAAGTTAATATACTCTGTGTGCAAAGCATATTTTAGTATAAAAAATATTACCATACAATTTTTTCAGTGTATAATCATGATCATTACTAAGCATAATACTTAGTCTAATCCTCAACTGACAAAAAAAATCAATGTATAATAGCGCGTAACTGAAAAAGCCGCAAGCCGTCTACGAGTCTATTAATGAAATCTCAATGCATAGAGAAAAAACTGGCTTAACTAATAAATTTGAATATCATTTGGCGTTTTTTTGTGTATGGCTAAGTTAAATCTAAATAAAATATGCATAAAATAAAATACAACAATATCAACTCGACCAAATGCTGTGAGAACATAATTAAAAAAGAGATAATAAACAAACCAAAAAAAGAAAGAAGAATAATCAATGACAGGTTTACACTTTTGGTGTGGAAAATGTTACCAGGTGTTAAAGTTGTGAGAGAAATACTGGAATTTCCGGTGGATTGTGACAAAATTCTAGTATAATAAGAAGAGTTCGCAGATTCGAGAGGAACTCGATCGTTTTTGGTTCTATTACAAATTGAATATGGAAATTGATAACAAGATAATTGAGACCGATAGGAGGAACAAACAAACGCTGGAATCTTCTCAATAGCATAACTTAGGCTTTATAGTATGTATTATTTTCTTTCTCTTTTCTCTCAGATCTGTAGCTATCTTATTTATCGACGGATGAGTGAGGACAATGAGGACCTCACATAGACTGCATGAGTTCATAGTCTTACCCGAAGTTTACTTAACGACCAAACTGAAAAATCCTATCAAAAACCAGGACGTATGTTATAAAATAACTCTGTCCTCTTAGAAAATACCAGAAGCTTTCTATGACCTATGCCACTTGTTGCTTCTAGATCTGACAGCTGTATCCCTCCTAATAGCTGGAGTGTTAGTCTGGCAAGCGCAGGCTACAAGCACAAAACGTGCTGGATCGTTTTCTCCTCAAACACGCACTTCCTACAGCTGCTATCACTGACCAAGCCTTTTTTAAAGGCATGTGACGCTAGAAGGCGGTGCCCAGTTAGAATACACGTCATAAGTATATAGTCCTATGTTAAATGGCAGAGATTTTTCCAATTTTTTCTAATAAGTGACCGTTTTCTCCATATCTCCATATATTACAATTTAATTGAAGAATAGCAGCAATCGCACAATGAGCTCTATTTGACGTTTACGTTTTCACCGAGCAACAAACCCCAACAACAACAAAGGTGCGGCGGATGGCGGATATGCTTACTTCCGGTGCCCTCCCGTCGACCAAAGCTCTTAAAACCATACTATTTCTTCTTCTATTCACATTTATGGAAAATGTTCTGCTCAACGCAATCGAACCTTGGAGGGACTGTCGGCTTGGGCATGCTTAGGTCCTGAAGCAGGTACTCGATATATTCATAAAGTTAGACCACATAATACCGCCCCTTGCTGGGAGAACAAACTTTCGACGAAGATTTCAGAGCGGGCAGGAGAGGGCAAATTGCATGGAACCGGGAAGCCAAGAAATGTCCATCTTCTCGGACGGCTCTAAGCCGAACAACAGTGTCGGCAGTGGAATATTCTCAAAGAAGCTCCATATAAATAAGGGCCTACGCTTACCAGACCACTGCAGTGTTTTTCAAGCTGAGCTTACGAGTATAGGTATCTGGGAAGCTACTCTCTTTCTAATCAACCTGGCGGTGAATAGCTCTGTTTTAATTTTTTCTGATAGCCAAGCTACCTGCGATGTAGTGATACAGCGTCACTATTAGCGCCAAAGTGCCGGGAAACTCTAAACAAGCTAGCTGATAAGTGCAACCTGAGCATAATAAGGATCCCAGGCCACAGTTATATCTCGAGAAACAGCGCTGCTGATGAGCTAACAAGGGAAGGCACCAGCTTGCAAACAATCAACTCTGCTGGCTGAGTTGATCCTCCTATGAATACTTACAACCACTGACTGGTATCTCAATTCACGGAACAAGCTAACGCAGGATGGGCCATGGAACCAACATGACGGGTGTCCAGGCAAATCTGACCAAAGCTGCTCTTTACCAACTTTTCGCCTCCATTTTTGAACAGGTCGTCAGGTAGTCCATCACTATCCGGCACCTTGTTATTATTTAGACGGACTATTGCCATTTCTACTTGGAATAGTCGGGAATGTATGTGTATTTCGTCATCACATATTAGGGTGTCGATTTTGTCGTCTCCATAGCTGCTTATCAATGAGGAGAAGTCCTCGCTACACAACTGAAGCGCTCTCTGAACGTCGGAGTATGACCCAGGAGTATATGAAGGTCATCGCACTCACGCTGTTCTGCTTTACGTTTCATTCTTTAGGCAGCGTCCTTTTTTAACAAAAGAGCGTGACATTTCCTATTGTAAATTGCTCTTAATGATCAGGTTGGAAAGCTGAGTAGAGTAATCATCAACAATCTGTTTCGCAATAAGCTTCTCGACGGCAAACTATCCTAGTGTAACGGCGTATCCTTTCCTTTAGTGCACAGATGAGTGCTTGTATTGTCTGTGACAATATTTGGCCCTCGTATAATTGGCACAATCAGTGTGGTTTTATACATGTCCTCAATCACGACGTGACGAAGACAACCAACCACAATCCGTTTGGGGAAATTAAAGATAGGACTGAGGCTGAATTAGCCGACTGTAAGATCATAGACTCGATGGTGTCCGTCTTTACAAAGGCGCAAATTTATTTTATATTGAAAAGCCTCACCTTTTTGCGGAGCACAGCGATATCCTCACTTACAGACAAGAACAATATTACTTGGCGGCGAAGTCTCTTTTCCAACACGTAACCAAGACCATGGCTCTGAATGCGGTAGACGTCACATGGCCCTATTTTCGTGTTGCTTTGCAGCATCCATCTTGCTTCCTGAATGGTGGCGATGTTAGCCTATTTCATTAGAAGGATTTTATACGTGGCAGCTACGTAATTTAAATTTTAGTTTTCTCATAAAACAGTCCACGAACATAACCCTAGCTTCACCCAAAAGAAGGAAATCTTTAAAATTAATATCATAATTAGTTAGCGCTTAATCGCCTATGCTATTTTGGGCATTGCGTAGCAATTTCCGCTGAGGTTCCAAGTGGAATCAAATCTGCCTCTTCCAACTAGAATGTGGCCTCTCCTTTCCTCTGCTTACAAATAGTTACGGGTGTCGATAGAAATAATTTCCATTTCCGTAACATGACCTAGCCATCCTTTAGCTTTTATTCGCTGCACTGTCTTCATATTTTCGTAAAGATAGTACGGCGCATCACTATTCTTCCCTCAATCCGCGCCCAGGTACATAAATCTTCCGGAGAACTCTTCTCTTGAACACCAAAAGAAAAATCTCATATCATATCCAAACAATCCATCATTCCGCGCCATATATTAGGACAGATATGATGAGCGAACTGTAGGGCGTGATTTTTGTTCGTCGAGAGATTATTTATTTATTTGTTTATTTATTAAAAAATGTATTTACATAATTAAATTACATAAATAAACGTTAAATTAGGCAACTAACTACTGTGGTCTTCGGCCTAATAGAAGTCATTTCGATACGTATTCATAGTAATCTAAATTGAGTAATAAATTCTACATCTTTTCAAGAGTAATAAAGTATTAGTTATATTTTCTGAGGTAACATTTTTTAGCAATTTGGTAAAACATATTTCGTTAAAGAGATACAATTGCATGTTCTTAACATAGCTACAGTTATTAACTAAATGATCAAACGTTAGTGTGCTGTTTTGGCAAAGGTGACATAAAGGCGGTGGTACCTTCTCCATGATATGTTTGTGCGTTAGTCGTGTATGACCAAGTCTTAGACGTGTATATTTTATCAGATCTTTTCTGGAAAAGTTATTTGGATACCTTGTGGCCACTCCCTCTTCATTTACGTTCTTGTACCAGTGTATGTAATTGTTCCATTGATATCTTTTAATTGCAGCATAGTGGTGTTTTACTAACCTCAGTATGTCGTTTTTGTTGGTGGTTTTTTGGGTGATGATAGGTGCAGTAGTCGCAAATTTGGCCGCTGCGTCTGCTAGTTCGTTTCCAAGGATACCCACATGGCTTGGAATCCACATTATTTTTATCTTGGTAGGGTGTTGGATTAATATATTTCTAATCTTCTGGATGGTCTCATTTTTATGCTGTATATTAAGCAGTGCTTTCATAGCAGATAATGAGTCAGAACAAATGAGATGTTTTCCTCGAATTATTTTACATGTATTAACGGCTTATAGTAGTGCTTGAGTTTCAGCTGTAAAAATGGAGCTGCATTCGTCAAGGCGGAAAAATTTTTCAATTTGTAAATCTCTACTAACCACTGAAAAGGAGGTAGCGTGATCACTTTTAGACCCATCTGTATAAATTAGATTCCAGTTCTGCGTTCTGAATTTGGCCACTATTTCATTAAATTTTGCTATAAAAACAGGCGGGCTCGTTGTTGATTTTGGTAGACCCATTAAGTCGGTAACTATGGAGTTATTATTGAAGTGCCAAAGAGGCTTCTGAGGAAAGTAGACTTTGTGCGCTCTTATAACAATGCCTATTCTATGCGCGTTTTTTATGATACGACATATTGCTGAGGGATATCGTGGATCTCTGGTCCTTACGGCGACTTGGTGTATGTTTGTGACCAAGTGGTTGTCCGTGTATAGAATAAGTTTGTGAATCTGTTTGGATGTGACCTCGTTGTATCTACTGAGGATATCTGGAATTCCAGTCTCTATATATATATTTTGAACAGGTGTTGTTCGAAACGCTCCGATGCTGTGTCTTACCGCAGCATTGTAAACGCCCTTAAGTTTATTAAGTTGTCTTTTCGAAGTATTACCGTATATAGTAAGCCCATAATCAACTTTCGATAGCACCAACGTCTTTGTTATGTTGATAACGCTATTAGGATGTGCACTGCTGTGATACGAAGTTAAGCATCTAACTAAATTTAATCGATTAAACAATGACGTTCTTAACGCGTCTATGTGAGAAGACCACATATACTTATTATTAAAAACTAGGCCTAATATTTTAAGTGAGGTGACATTCTCTATTCGCTTATTATCTATGACGACATCGCCGTCGAGAGATTATTTTACTTTACCAATTGCTTACTCAGTCCAAAGTAGCACTTTTTGGCAACGGTTATGCTCTGTTTGATTTCTAAGCTGACATTGTTTTTACTATAAATGCTGATTCCCACATAACTAAGGTGCTTCACAATCTCAAATATATATCCATCAACAGTAACGTGGTTGCCAAAGCGTGAGTGTGCCGGCTTTTTCTTGAGCGACAGCAAGCACTTCACCTTGTCCTCGTTTATCTTTAGAAACGCGGCAACAATTACGGGATACTGGTCGATGAACCAGCACTTGGGCCAGCACAAGAGAATACTCTTTTAAAAATAAGTGCAGGACTTTTGACAAATTTGACTAAAAAGTACGAGCCGGACCCGTGCGCATCTTGCGCAACTAATATAAAAGTCTCTTATCAAATATCAACAAAAATCAGCTGTTCTATCAATAAATTAAAACTTACAGCTTGCGCTGTCATCTAGCGTATGATAGCAACTGCCAATAATGCAGTGCAAATATTCAAAATAGTGCCATAGTACAAATAGATTTCTTTGTGTGCTCACAATCCTATATTTTTATAAGCTTTTATTTACTTTCACTTGGCTGTTGTCTCTAATCAAATCTTGCAAGTTAAATTTGATACACTTGATTGAGCTGAAATTTTGCACATATGTATAACTCCGATGAAAATGCAATTTTACTTTGCGAGAATTCGATAAATCAATCGATAACAGAGTTATCGGTAAAAATTTGTATTCACAAGGGAATAAAAGCCTAAGTCCTCAAGAACGCAGGTAACTGCGCTTTGTTTGAGTATGCAGAGAAGTTAGGCTGTTATCGCTAAATGTTGCATACATTTCTGCGCACTTGATTTTGTTTTACAGATTTTTGGCGATAGAACAGAGCAGAGATCTGCAATGAGTAGTTGTAAACTGAACGCGACATAGGCAAAGTCACAAGAAAACATGATTTTAAGTTAGTTAACACTCGAATAGAAGAACTTGACTGTTCAAAGATGACTTCGAAGAAACCTTGTAATGTTGATGTATTAAAAGAAATGGATAGCATGAGAAACGTTACAAATAACTAAGTAAAGATTACATAACAATATTTTACCCTACTAAAAATTAGATTAGATTAGATTTAGATTATATTAGATTTATTCATTTTCTTTCAATAAGTTGTTTACATATATGCATACAATAGGGACTTAACTTAAAAAATTATTAATAAATGAAAGAAAGGTAAGGCATTCAGTAATATGGTATGCAATTTTAATGTTAAATGCCTTCACAAATTAAGATTAATGAACATGTACGATATGTGTGGGGTGAAGGTAAAGATAATCCATAAGTTCAATGAGTTAAATAATGAAAATAATAAAACATTAAAAATAACAATTTTGGTTTCAGTTCACTAAGTGACAGGGTTCAGCAAAGTTTTGATATCATCGTGTGACAGCTCTAATAAAAATGATTTAACATTTTTTTTAAATTCTCGCAAATTCCTAATGACACGCATAGTCGCAGGTATCTTATTGAAGACTTTACAAGAAACGATAGTAAAGAATTTATTAAAATGAGTAGTACGAGAAATGGGAACAACAACAAGTCCCAGTGAGTTTTGCCTCAAGCTATAATTATCAGAGACGAGGCTGTGTAAATACCCACAGCGAATAAAAAATATTTTTAACGTTTTATAATAGTACATGTGTTTTACCGGAAGAATTTTCATTTCCCTGAATAAGTCCATGCTTTGGTGAAAACGGTTAACGTTGCATATCTTCCTTATGAACAATTTTTGAGTAATAAGAAGTTGCTGGATATTATTGTGAGAAGCACCCGCCCAACAGCATATGCCATATTGAAGCCTTGAGTGAACCAACGCGTAGTAGATTGTTATAAGCGTTGCGTTTGAACATATCTTCCTCAGACTATAAAAATAGCGAACTGTGGATCGCATGTAGGACTTCAGGCGAGAAATATGTGTTGACCAACTTAACGATTGGTCCACAGAAATTCCCAGATATTGGAAGACTTTAACTCTTTCAATTGGAAAACACTTGACGCTACAAGTTGTTTCAGAATTATACCACGATCCAGAGCACAACAAATTGTTTAGAGCAAAATGTTCGCAGTCAGTGGCGTGGAATATAATATCAATACCGGGAGAAATTTTTGAATGTAAATCGAAATACATCATCTGTGTTTTCTTGCTGACAATCATTTTATGTGTAGCAAACCACACTCTCAACAGATGAACATCATAATTGACACCTGCTACCAAATCTAGATAGGTCGTTGAACTATAGGCTATAGCAAGGCCATCTGCAAACACGGTAACCTTCCCAAAAAAGGGCAAGGAAAATATGGAATTCAAATAAACCAAGAACAATGTCGGACCTAAGACAGAACCTTGGGGTACTCCCAGGTTAATAGTAACAGAATCACTGAAACAACTGCCAACCTTAACTTTTTGCGCTCTTCGTGATAAGTAAGATTTCAACCAGTTATACATAAAGCCACGAAAGCCCACGCAATGTAAATTATTTAACAAGATTTGGTGATCTACCATATCAAATGCTTTCGTGATATTTACGAATAGGCCAGCACAGTTCTTTTTTTTGTCTAACTCGCTGTATATAAAGGAACAAAAGTTCAAGAAGGCATCTTCGGTGGAACGTCCACATCGAAAACCAAATTGCATCGGGCTGAAAAAATGTTTGTTGTTAAGAAATTCAAGAATTCTACGTTTAACAAGCTTTTCAAAAGTTTTCGAGATGGAAGAGAGTAAAGAAATTGGTCGGTAATTGTTTATATCTTTTTGTCACCCTTTTTAAATAAGGGAATGACTACAGCACATTTCAAGTCAGTAGGAAAAATTCCAGAAAAGATGCTTTTGTTAAACAAATAAACTAAAATATCGACTAAATTTAAAGCGACATTTTTCAAAACCTGATTGGAAATTCCATCAGAACCACAAGATCTGGAGTTATCTAAAGAATTAACTGCCTTTAATATTTCAGCGTCGGTAAAAGGATAAAAAAAATTCATATTTAAATTAAGTTTAAGAAAAAACTTCTAAGAACAAGCTTCTATTACTTGTTAATAAAATTAACTAAAAAGTAAAAAATAAAATTAAAGAAAAAACACTTTTTTTAAAATAAGCTCTTATTATTGCTTAATAAAATTAACTAAAAAGTAAAAAATAAATTGACTGTAAGGAAATATAACACTTTATAAGTTCATTGTAACCTTTAACGATAATTAGGCTTTTTCGTCTGCGACAAAAAATTCCATATTGTACATAATTATATATTTTTAACATTAAAACTTTACACCTAAATTATTAAATCTTACAGTTTATATCACAGTTCTAATTGTTCTAATAAAAGCGTGTTACATTGTGATAACAAGAAAAGGAGGTCCTAAATGTTCTTAATTATACCATCAAAGTTTAAGTTTTGTAATGCAGTAACTTCCTTCTATGTGACATCTGGTAACACTTACCATTGCGAGTGTAAGCGATACGCGTGTTAGAGATAGTATGACTTTGTTGTGAACGGGGGTAGGTGAAGAGCAATATTCTGTTTATGATTTCATAGTTTTGTATTGGCATCGACCAGGTGTTGTAGTGTTGTTATTTGTAAGGCTGCATTATTGTTGTTGTTGTTGATATCTTTGCTATTATTCTCATTAATGCTGCACTTGTTAAGTTTTCAATGGTTTTTTGTTGTTGCTTCAATTAAAAAAAAATTCAATTGCTCTATGCTTAATTACAAACAAAAAGTGATTGTATGTTTATTTACTGCCTAATATTTACACTAAGTGCCTACTTACCTACCAACCTGCATACAAACGACGTAATTGAGTATTCACAACAAAGTTGAACTGCAACATTTCGCAATCGCCAGCGCAGCGTACAGTACGGTTTTCATCTCAAAGACGCGTTTGTTAACGGTTTGGACGGCATTTATAACCGCATTCCCCTGAATTGTAAATAATTAAAAATCCACTTCCACAAAAATCAAACAAAAATCACCAAATATGAAAACAAATAGTGACAATGGTGGTGGTGGTGGTGGTGATGATGATGAATGTGTTGCCTTCATTGGTGAATTGATTGTGACCAAAAATGGTGTGCATACGCCAATAGCAGCAAAAAAAGTTAAACAACAACAACGAAAAGTGGAAATCAAGCCTGCTGCGTTGTGCACCAATGGTGGCAGAGAGGACGTCGTTTCGGTGTGCTATGACGTCGTCGTTGATGATGATGAGGAAACACTGGAAAGGCGCCAATATGAAGTTTTGGCTAATCTATTAGGGGATAATGGACGTTGGCAAGCAATTTGGTGTTGTTTATTGTCGCTTTTCAAGGCGCTTCCACTTTTCATATTTTTTGTTATGTTTTTCAAGTGAGTAAAGAATGTTGAATGTATTTTTGTTATAAAGCAGTTAATTAATGACGTCATTCTGGTTGAAGTTTTGTGCGTTGAAGAGTGTTATATTAATACCAGCTTTTTTGCTGGAAAGTTCCAGTCTTGGTTCTAAATTTTCGTCTGCATAAAATTTGCGTAAAATGTTTAGTATGGCGTTCTATAAGAAGCCCATTAAATATTGCTACACTGCTAAAAACTTGAGCCTTAATCTAAAATTGTTTCACACTACACATAGGAGCCTTTCAACTTGGCATATGCAATTTTGTAAAACGAGAAAGGAAGAACTTTTCTTTTCAACATTTGAAAAAAGCAATTTTTTTATCGCCCTATTGATAAAGGATTCAAGGTTCGGTTCGAGCTACCAAATAATTTTGCTGAGTTTTTATTTTTATTTTTTTTTAGTTACTGAGAGAGAGAAAAATGTATACAAAATTTCGCCAAATATTCACAAAAGCAAAAAAAATTATAAAATTTTACAAAATTTAAAACAATTTCTGTAAAAAGAAAAAAAAATGTGCCAAATACTGCCATTTTACCATAAGTCGAAAATTTAAAAAAAAATTAAATTTTTAAAGGAAATGTCCTTCTGAGTAGCCTTTTAATAGCTCTAGAGTTTCTTGAGAGAGGGAAAAACGTTTGCAAAATTACGCGATATTGTCCAAATGCCCAAAAATTTAATTTGAACAAAAAAGTTTTAAAAAATGGTTCTGAGTAGTTGTTTAATAGTTAAGCTGAGAGATTTTAGTTTTTGCAAAGAACACAAAAAGTTCTTCATAATTACGCAAAACCATTTTTTCCTAAAGTCAAAAAATTAAAAAAAAATGTTAAGTCTGTTCCTGAAAAAGAGAAAAAAATTCGGATTATAAATAAATAAATTTAATAAATGTAATGCGCGATAACCCTCCGAAGAGATTTTTCAAATTTACGCCATGCTCCTTGAAAATATTTCCTACAAATTAGCGGAACGGGACCTACATGTTTAATATCGACTCCGAACGACATCTGCAAGGCAGATGAGTTTTCACTAAGAAGCTTTTCATGCAGAAAAACAATCGGAGTGCTTGCCAAATCACTGACGAGGGGCGACCCGCTTTGAAAAACTTTATTATAATTAAAAAAAAACTTGTTTCTTAAATTTTGATGTTGCTTTGCTTGGAACGTGAACCCAGGATCTTCGGCGTGGTAGGGCGGAGCACGCTACCACCACACCACGGTCCCAGAAATAGTACAAAGCATTACCTCAAAAATATACGATCGAAAGTTAATTTGATTATCCTGGTTTAAATTCTTAGGAATAACAATTATTTGCAGATCCCGAAAAAACATTATATTAATTGCAACAGAACAGACGAAAGATTTGCCTTTCCCAAAAATTATTTCGTTCGCAAAATAACAGTCTAAAAAACCTTGGCAAAAAATCACCCTAAACGATATCAGTGATAGTGAGAGAACATTTAGAAACAAGTATTAATCGCTATGAAAAACCGAATAAAATCCACAATAAATATATCTCGCTGGGAAAGCTTATTTTTGAGCTTGGAAATCGGTTGTTATCCTTGATAAACCGATTTAACTTTTTGGTTAACCTTCTTCTCTGCTTGCTGCTCATAATTGATGTCAATTGACGATAACGATGATTTACTTTTTATACTCCGCGTGCTTTGCACACAGAGTATATTAACTGTGATTGGATAACGGTTGGTTGTACAGGTATAAAGGAATCTAGATAGATATAGACTTCCATATATCAAAGTCATCAGTATCGAAAAAAAAATTTATTGAGCCATGTCCGTCCGTCCGTATGTCCGTTAACACGATAACTTAAGTAAATTTCATCTCAGATCGCTATTTAAAATGAACGATATCGGACTATAACCACTCTCACTTTTTCGATATCGAAAATTTCGAAAAACCGAAAAAGTGCATTAATTCATTACCAAAGACGGATAAAGCAATGAAACTTGGCAGGTGGGTTGACCTTATGACACAGAATAGAAAATTAGTAAAATTTTGGACAATGGGCTTCGCACCGCCCACTTTTACAAGAAGGTAATTTAAAAGTTTTGCAAGCTGTAATTTGGCAGTCGTTGAAGATATCATGATGAAATTTGGCAGGAACGTTACTCCTATTACTATATATGCGCCAACTAAAAATTAGCAAAATTGGATGCAGAACACGCCCACTTTTAAAAAAAATTTTTTTTTGAGTCAAATTTTAACGAAAAATTTTATATCTTTACAGTATATAAGTAAATTATATCAACATTCAACGCCAGTAATGATATGGTGCAACAAAATACAAAAATAAAAGAAAGTTTCAAAATGGGCGTGGCCACGCCCTTTTTCATTTACTTTGTCTAGAATACTTTTAATGCCATAAGCTCGAACAAAAATTTACCAATGCTTGTGGTAAGGGCATAGCTTCTATGACGATAGCTGTTTTCTGTGAAAATGGGCGAAATCGGTTAAAGCCACGCCCAGTTGTTATACACAGTCAACCGTCTGTCCTTCCGCTCGCCCGTTAACACGATAACTTGAGTAAAAATCGATATATCTTTACTAAACTTAGCTCACGTACTTAGCTGAACTCACTTTATCTTGGTATACAAAATGGCCGAAATCCGACTATGACCACGCCCACTTTTTCGATATCGAAAATTACGATGCCATAATTCTATATCAAATATGAAAAAAGTGATGAAACATGGTAATTGGATTGGTTTATTTACGCAAACTATAACTTTAGAGAAAACTTTGTAAAATGGGTGTGACACCTACCATATTAAGTAGTAGAAACTGAAAAGTTCTGCAGGGCGAAATAAAAAGCCCTTGGGATATTGACAGGAATACTGTTATTACATACATAAATAAATTAGCGGTACCCGACAGATGATGTTATGGGTCACCCTTGTCCACATTTTGGTCGATATCTTGAAAACGGCTTCACATATACAACTAAGGGCCACTTCCTTTCAAAACCCTCATTAATACCTTTAATTTGATACCCATATCGTACAAACAGATTCTAGAGTCACCCCCGGTCCACCTTTATGGCGATATCTCTAAAAGGCATCTACCTGTAGAACTAAGGCCCACTCCCTTCTAAAATACTCTTTAATACTTTCAATTTGATACCTATGTCACAAAAACACAGTCCAGGGTTACCCTAGGTTCATTTTCCTACATGGTGATTTTCCCTTATTTTGTCTCCAAAGCTCTCAGCTGAGTATGTAATGTACGGTTACACCCGAACTTAGCCTTCCTTACTTGTTTTAGCTACAAATGTTGATGTATGTTCAAACATGTAAAACGAACACGGTTAATATTTGATGTCAGGATAACGTAAATCGCAATACCAACAACAAAACTTTCGTTGAAATCATAAAATTTCAGATAATTTTTTTAACAAACTTCTTAATTGAATTACGCAGCTGCTCCAAATCAATTAGCGATAATTTCAATGAAATGATTAGAATGCAGTATTTATAATTAGAAAATTTTAAATTAAATTCTTGACATATTTCTAAATTAAAAGAGTTCGCAATTGAAACAAGTAAAGGTGTCTAAGTTCGGGTGTAAACGAACATTATATACTCAGCGTGAGCTTCAATTGTACATTTCATTTCAGATAAATTACTTTTCTACAAACACGTGAACCGCCCGTTTAAAAAAAATGTCTCCCCATTTCCTCTTACAATAAAACTTGATAAGTGAAATATCATTGATTCAAAACTATTTTTTGCAAAGTTATAGCTTATTATTGTAGTCTACGACCTTTTAAGCTTGTTTTATATTTAAGTTGCCGTAGCCTTTAACCGATCTCGTCCATTTTTTCTAGAAATATTTCCTGCTATAGGGAAAATTTGTGTACCAAATTTTATTACGATCCGTTAATTTTTCTTCGAGTTTTTCCTTTTTAGTGTTATAAATCCACTAGGGAAATGAAATACCATTGATATAAAGTTCAACCTCTATAAAGGCAACCTCTCTGCCGAATTTTGTTACGATTGGTTTAACGATTTTTGATTTATGATTAATAATATTTGTAAAATTGATTTTATCACAAGTGGGCGGTGCCACGCACATTCAAAATTTTTTTTTAATTTTTATCAAGTCGCAATATCATTCCACACGTCAAATTTCAACATTCTAGGTGTATTATTTACTAAATAATCAGGTTTTTTGTGTTTTCCAAAATGTTATATATATAAAAAGTGGGCGTGGTTATCATCCGATTTCGCTCATTTTCAATACCAATCTATTCTGAGTCCAGATAAGCCCGTGTACCAAATTTGGTGAAGATATCTCAATATTTACTCAAGTTTATCGTGTTAAGGTACAGACGGACGGACGGACATGGCTCAATCAAATTTTGTTTCGATACTGATGATTTTGATATATGGAAGTCTATATCTATCTCGATTCCTTTATACCTGTACAACCAACCGTTACCCAATCAAAGTTAATATACTCTGTGTGCAAAGCACTCTGAGTATAAAAATGTGCTGCCTTTTTTGTATTCAATTTAGCATTACAAATTTCCGGTATTTTTTGTCGATCTTTAAAATTAGTAACGGATGTGGGCATTTTTTTGACAAACGCATAATTGAAAAGCTTAATAATACAAATAATATACTCAATGAAAGTTCAAATATTTAGCCCTAAAAATATTTATTTAGGAATCTAACTCAATTAGAGTGACGCTTGTATGGGAACACATGAGTTTCCAAGCCTCCAAACGAATACGCAAACAAGTCGACAAAATCTTGATGCAATTGTTGTTGTTTTTTACTTCATTAAAGTGTTGCAGCTATAGCAATAAGTTTTA
This sequence comes from Eurosta solidaginis, assembly GCA_029619165.1. Classification (NCBI taxonomy): domain Eukaryota; kingdom Metazoa; phylum Arthropoda; class Insecta; order Diptera; family Tephritidae; genus Eurosta; species Eurosta solidaginis. The sequence continues at coordinate 11,302 of JARSSU010035890.1, read as the reverse complement.
TATTTTGTTGTTGCTCTTTTTTGTTTTTGTTTAATGAACTGCACACCCCGCTGAACAAAACAAAAAGCGTTTAAGCATAGACGTAATATATTACACTTAAGAGGTTGTTCGTATGTACATATGTAGCAACTATGAACTAACGTTAATTAATTTGTTTAAGCTCGTTTTAGAGTTGTTGTTACAATTCTGCTGTCAACAGGTTAATAACCGCATGCACAAAGCTTTTGTGTCATTTCATGTATCATAGTAAACGTCAAAGCAAAAAATATATATCTCAACTTATAATTTTTAAATTCAACTTGTCATCATTTTGTCATATATTTTTGCACTTTTATATCTAGGTTAGGTTAGGTTGCACTGGCCGGCCCATGAGGATCTCACATAGACTGAATAAGTCCGCAGTGTTACCAGAAGTTTGTTTTAACGACCAAACTGAAAAACCCTATCAAAAACCAGGACCTATGTTATAAAATAACTCCGTCCTCTTGGTAAATACCAGAAGCTTCCTAGGATTTAAGCCACTTGCTGATTCTATATCTGACAGCTGTATCACTCCTAATAGCTAGAGTCTTAGCCTGGCAAGCGCAGGGCAAGAGCACAGAACGTGCTCGATCGTTTCCACCTCCAGCCCGCACTTCCTACATCTGCTATCACTGGCCAAGCCTAATTTAAAGGCATGTGACGCCAGAAGGCAGTGTCCAGTCAGAATACCCGTCATGAGTCTACAGTCTTCTCTTTTTAAGATAGAAGCAACTTTTTTGGTCTAAGGTTGTAAGACCTACACATAATCTTCGAAACTTTACAGCTCCGCGCTTGACCCCAAGCCTTTCCTGGTTGGTCAATCATATGCACCTCTCGCCTTCGCTTAATTTCGCCCAATCTAATTGGGACATCTACGGAGCAAGCTTCAAGGGATGCGCCCTTTTTAGCTAGTTCGTCCGCTTTTTCATTCCCATCTATTCCCATATGCCCTGGGACCCAATATAGATGTATGCTTCTCCCTGTCCCGATTCTCTCCAGAGACTGCTTACACTCTAACACGCATTTATATGCTGTGCTATGCGAGATTATTGCCGTAATTGCTGCTTGACTGTCAATATACAAGTTAACACGGTTGCAGCTTAAGCTATTTTCTTCCAGGGTTTCTACTGCTTTGGTTACGGCTACTATTTCCGCTTGGAAAACGCTACAGTAATCCGGCAGCCTGTAGGATCTGTTTATTTCCGGATCAGCACAGTATACCGCAGACCCCACTCCTTCCACTACCTTGGAACCATCTGTGTACACATGTATCGCCTCGTCCGCCATTTGAGCACCCTTGCGCCAACCATCCACCTCTATTGTGGCCTTAAGATCGCCCTCGAAGCTCAGATAGTGAATCAGGTAGTCTGTTCGTCTTGTGATTGACGACGCTATACTACTATGGCCGTATGGTCGGCGCTCAAGCTGCCCCGAGGCACCGAGCCTGGTTGCAGTTGTTAACGCTATATTCTTTGCTAGCAGGTCTACAGGTAGAATGTGCAGAATGGCAAACAGTGCAGCAGTCGGGGTTGTTTTCAGGGCTCCCATAATGCTAAGCATCGATAGGCTGCATACCCCCTCTAATTTTTTGAGGTATGTTTTTTTTTGTATGGCTTTCCACCAAACAAGAACTTCATAGTATAGGATAGTGCTTATAATCGCTGTAAAACGCCAATGAGAAAGAGAGCGCGATAAGCCCCACGTACACCTCAGCATTCTTTTACATGCATAAAGTGCCGTTGAAGCCTTCTTCACCCTCTCTTCCACGTTGAGCTTCCATGACAGCTTATTCTCTAGGATAATTCCTAGATATTTGTGCAAGGTTTCTCCTGTAGGGAGCCCTGATCCAATTTGGGACCTTGTACCTCTTTGTAAACAAGACCATATCCGTCTTATCCGCGTTGACTTTCAACCCGACATTTGATGCCCAGGTATGAATATCCCGAAGCGCCCGATCCATCAAAGAGCTAATCGTTTGGAAGGCTCTTTCCACTTATGACAATTGCAACGTCATCCGCGTAAGCCGTAAGTTTTACGGGTCCCTCATCAAATCGCCCGAGCAGTTGGTTGATGACCAGCGTCCACAGCAGAGGTGATAGCACCCCTCCCTGCGGCGTTCCGCTGTCCACTGGTTTCGTGGCCTCGTACAACCCCCATTGCGATGTAATCTTCCTGCAATTTAACATGCAGCCGATCCATCTGGTTAAGGCTGGATGTACTTTAATGTAATTAAGACCATCCATAATCACCCATTTAGAGACATTATAGAAAGCCCCGGCAATGTCGTTTATATCTAGCAAGCATTTGATTATAATACAAAAAAAACTGCAAATCATTTTCAAAAAATCAACAAATTGTACAATATGTTCTCTATGCTACTACGGGAGCAAGCTTATAAGTTTTTGCACAATAATGTGAACAGCGATCTACCGAGATTTTCGAAAAACGCTACAAACTTACCCTCTTTTGGAAAACGCCTTGAATGACATAAGGTCAACGGGTAAAAACTCAATTGACGTTATGACCCTCTTTCTTCAAGTGGCCACAACATCAATTTTCTTTATGTGCTTTCTCGGCCGCCTTTTAGTTCCAAGTTTTCAGTAGCTTTCATTTAAATAAATTATTTTAGTTTTAAAGAAATTCCAGGAAAATTTTTCACTAAAATGGGTTCGGAATATAGGTAGAAAAGAAGCATCTCGGGCGAAAATTTAGCAATAAGAATCATGAAATTTTGTATTCCAACTTTTCTCCAAACTTTGCCTTGCAAAACTATTTCTTATCTCAGAGAGAGCCTCATATCATTTTTTAGACCAAATGATCCTGAAATGATCCCGTAACTGTTTTGAAATGGTTTCAAGTCGTCTGAAATGGCCTGAAATGGTACCGAAAATAATACCTAAAATAATCGAGAAATAATCCTGAAATTGTACCGAATGGTCCCGATAAAGTCTGAAATGATTCTGAAGTTATCCTGTAATGGTGCCGAAACAGTTTCGAATTAATTATCCAAAAGTGGTCTAGAAATGATGCCTAAAATAGTACCGAAGTGATCTTGACATTTTTCCAAATTGGTCGCGAAATAGTCTCGAAATCATTGTTAAGTGATCCTGTCTCGAATTAGCATCGAAATAGTCTCGAAAAGATTTTGAAGTGATGCTGTAAATGTCCCGTTATGGTTTCGAAATAGTCTTAAAATAATCGTAAGTTCCTACCCGAAGTGATACCTAAAATAATCGGGAAGCGAGCCGGAAATTTTTCCGAATTGGTTCCGATATAATCTCGAACTGATTCGGAAGTCATCCCGAAATGCTCACGAAACGGTGCCGAAGTAGTCCTAAAATGGTCCAAGAATATACGTTACATTTCCATTCTTTAAAAACTGTATAGAGGTCCGTCCGTACTTTACGCAAGCACAAAGGTCTCACTCACTTCCATCTTAGTTGATATGCAGGCGCATTCCGCCTGGTATGTTCTTGTACAATAATATGACTACCGATCAACTCATACTTTTAGAAAAGCTTTTGCAAGATACCGCCACTAGGACGCCAAGTATATCTTAAATCTTCTTTCATTAGCGAAGTGATCGCCTTAGTAGAAGGTGCAGCGTACCTCATTTATATATTCACAGTATAGTCAGGGCGAATTTTTAATATTTTGCCATTATGTAGAGATATTTACGTAAGTGCCCGCAGAGTCAGATAGATGTCGGCCTATGTTGATGTTTTTGTTCTAACGACACTTCTAAACACTTCCCGAAGTTTTTGGAGTCCACTCGGGTAGGTGAGGTTCAGAATTAGCTTTGGGAGACTGTGAAACTATAAAGCTTTGTAATACGCTGAACTACCACTTGAATTCCGATGCCGACCTATCTATGTGATCATTTAGGGATCCAGGTCGTAAATTTATGTCCAGTTGCTAGGATCGCATTGATTCTTCTCCAACCTGTAAGGCTTTAGAATTTGCGCTTTTCTATGCACTGAAATCATAATTAAATCTCTATCGTGGTTTTCTTAAAGGAGCTTTTTGCCCGATATATAGAAGACAATATATATTGACCGAAAAGCTCTTTTTAGAAAGAAAAGCCCTAGATATTAAACACTGCCCCAAAATAAACCACAATTAAGTATCTTTCTTCGACGAAAAGGTATATTGGTATGGTTCCCGTATCAAGCATGCAGATTTTACCGAGATTGATCAGTTCGCAGCGTTCCTCTTGGAGGAGACGATGACTGCTCAGTACTATCATTGTTCGAATGCAGCATTTACGAAAAGACGATGGAGTCTTAAGGAGAAAGAAGACTTTTTCCTCTTAGAATGAGAACTAGCCTTTTTACAGAGGAGGGATCATGGAAGCCTTAAAGTCAGTGTAACTTTTAAGCTGCACTAAAACGCCTATCGTGTACCACTGCCCGAGTATTCCGTCAGGAGTTGCGTTGAGCAGTAGGCTCCTTCCTCTGTTGGGATCACTTTGCAGTCAGTTGATTAACTAGGGCTGCTGTTGTCGTTGTAGCGATAAGGACACTTCCCGAATGTTTTGGGGAGTGTTGTCGATGTTGATGGTCCTTTGGCGGATGTAGTCTGGTAGGTTCGGGTAGCATGCACCATGAAGGTTTAAGCCCGACCATTTCGGAACGTATTTAATGTAACCCTATAGCATCTTCTAGACCACCCCGCCGCCATGGGGAACTTGGGGTCGCCAGAGCCTCGCTGGCTGAAGAAACAGGATTCGCCACTGGTAGGTGAGGTTGACAACTAGGTTGAAGGGTTTGCTCTACACAACCACTAGAATCAGCGGATATATTCAAATCCCCCTACCCCCTAGGGCTAAATCCCTTATACGCATACACTCACCATTGCTAACTGTACTCATGTGTTGACTGGTAATGGACAAGGAACTTCTTTTAAAATTGCGTTTTGATTTGTTTTAAATTATCCGTTCAGTATATATCATTATATAATATATATACTTACTGGTGTGGCTCCGCCTCCCACACCGAGAGTCCAGGGTTGAACTCCCGGGCAAAATAACAACAAGAATTTAGAGACAAGTTTGGTGGTGGGATCATCAACTTCTTGTATTGGAGACATTAAATTAGATTTAATTTGTTTTTTGTATTTTATGTTTTTATTTTTGTTGATTGCTTTCTTTTTAATTTTATTTCTTTATTTTTTTGTTTATCTTATTATCATTTGTTTTTTTTTCCGTATTTTGTGTTTTTTTTTATAGTTATTATTCGTTTTTTTTCTTTTTACATTTTTTTATGGATTGAATATATTGTCACGGATATTAGCATCACTAAGTTATACCATCACTAAGGCGATGCTAAGCGCTGTTTACGTCAATAATCAAATCATGTATACACATATATAAGGCAGCCGAGAGATGTCACACACAGATGCATTTACTTATACGCCTATGTGTGTGCGAGAGACTGTAAACTACAAACTCACATAAATCTGAGAGACGCTGAAAAGTAGAAAATTGTAAACAAGTAGAAACTATATGAGAACTATAAACACTCGAAATGGTTGGTAAGTTCTGGAAATAGAAGAGCCTAGATGTATGCAGCGTAAACTATAAAAGCGGCACAAGCGAGTAAAAAGTAATTCAGTTTGAGTTGAGCTATCAATCAGTTTGATTAAGCACGCGATCTGGCGGCCAATAGTAGAGTTTCATTTGAGTTATCAATCAGTTTGGTTATTAAGCCAGCGAGTAGCAAAGTATAAGTGTTATTGTGAAGTACTTTAATAAAGGCCATTTTTCCATTGTTCAATATTGGAGTTATTTATTCAACAGTTTAGTGATACGAACGTTGGCAGAAGATCGCAAATAAGAGGATTTGCAGCAAATTCGTTACAATTGGTGACAGAAGAGGAATTGTTGAATAAATTCCAGAGGACAACAAGGGCATGGCAAAGTTCAGTGAATTGAAGATCCAGCAACTGAAGAGGGAGTTGGAGAGCCGTGGATTGAATACAAGCGGCGTTAAACTTGAACTTCAGGCACGGCTACGAGAGGCAATGGAAGTAGAAGGAATTGACGTGGAAGAGTATGACTTTCATCTTGATGGCGAGAAAACAACAAAAATGGAAGAGACAGTTACGCAGACAGTTACGAGCACAGATTTGAACATGATTTTGGCTGCAATATCTGCTCAAACATCGACAATGGCATCTCAACTGGAATCGCAGGAGACACGTATAACATCCAAGATGGAAACTCATCTGGAAGAACAGAAAATATATATGGCATCCAAGATGGAATCACAGGAGACACATATTGCAGAAATGTCGTCAGAAATAACATCGAAGATAGAAGCACAAGAAACACGGATATCCGAAATGTCGGCGCAAATTTCAGCACAGATATCATCGCAGATCTCTGCTCAACTGGAAGAGCAAGAAGGACGAATTTCCTCGAAGTTAGAGGCGCAAGATACAAAAATTTTACAGTTTGAAGAAAAAATCGAGGCCGAGGTGGATGCTTTGAGAGGACGTATCGAGCAGTTGCAACTAAATCGCCCAGCAGTTTCAAACGAGTAATCCAAAGGTAAAGACACCATCCTTTGACGGTTCTGTTCCTTTTCAGGTCTTTAAGCTACAGTTCGAGAAGACCGCAGCAGTGAACAACTGGAATGCAGAAGATAAAGTTGCTGCACTGTTCATGGCGTTGAAAGGGCCTACAGCTGAGATTTTACAAACCATTCCAGAGGGCGAACGGAACTGTTATGAAAGCATTGATGGGCGCTCTAGAGAGACGATACGGAACGGAGCATAGGAGACAGATATACCAAATGGAGTTGCTGAACCGCTTCCAGAGGCCTGGTGAAACATTGCAAGAGTTTGCGTCGGATATTGAAAGGCTAGCACATTTAGCGAATGCGGACGCACCCGTGAATACACTGAAAGGGTAAAAATCCAGAGTTTCATAAATGGCATACGAGATGTGGAAACGAAGCGGGATACATACGCAAACCCAAAGCCAACATTCGCAGAAACGGTGTCACAAGCTCTGATTCAGGAAACAGCGTCGCTTCTGTGTAAGCCAGTTTTCAAAGCATGCCGTGTGGAAGTAGAAAAGCCAGAGTGGGTATACGCAATATTGGAGGCGCTGAAAGGATCGCAAAAGCGGAGTGAAAAAGTTATCTTTTGCGGGGAGGCTGAAAAATGCCTAATGCACCATAATTGCTGCCGTCGCAGCAACCGTGTGCCCGTAGTCTAAAAAACAGCCCCGTTCTGGAACCGTCGCCCACCCCGGCACCACTTTCGCATTACTTCAGGGTGGCGTTCCATATTTCTCATTTTTTAAGAGCCTACTGTTGTCCCTGCGTCCAGGTTCCCGCTATTTGCTCTGAGTGTCCATTTAATCACCACTGCTTCTCATGCGCATTTCTCTGCGCTCCCTCTCAGCATCCATCAGGCGTGTCATTACTATAAATGCCATTTTGCTCACTGCAGTCCAGCATTCTTTCCTGCTGCATATATGTGAAACTAAATTTCTCGTAGTAGGTTCCTCCCCAAAGACTCCATGCAAGGTGAGTCTTTCTTCGTGGAAACGGGGGCAGTAGAACATGACGTGTTCTGCGTTTTCTAACTCTGTGGTACACATTGGGCAATGAGGATCTTCCTCTATCCTACGCTTCCATAAATACTCTTTGAAACCGCCATGTCCACTCATTATCTGCGTGAGATGGTAGTTCAGTTCGCCCTGCTTCCGCTCATTCCATTGAGCTACGTTCCAAACTAGTGTGAAAGTCCAACGCCCTTTACTCGAGGCCCCCCACCGTTCTTGCCACTTAGCTATTGTTTGTGTCCTTGCTCTTTTCTTGTCTTCTTCAGATGGTCGCTCGATATTAGTGTTATACAGATCGGCCATTTCGCTTGCCAGTAAGTCCACTGGGATTTTCCGGGTTAGAACCAGGATCGCGTCGTCGGACACCGATCGAGAGCTAGATCCAGCTATTGAATGCCCTGTTATATCTGTGTTACAAATTGGTAGAAAATCGAGCAGTCTTACCGTCAGAGGGAATGTCGATGGCAAGGAGCGTGTACTGACTGTAGATACGGGCGCATCTCATTCCTTGATTCGATCTGAATTAGTCAACAGGAGAGTAAAACCGTTACCTGGAGCAAGGTTGCGTACGGTCACAGGCGAGTATAACCAAGTCCAGGGAGAAGTGATATGTGAAGTACTGATTGGGAAGGTCATGGTTTTACACAAATTCGTTGTGGCGGAGATAGTTGATGAAGTCATATTGGGAGTGGACTTCTTGGTTGACCATGACATCAAGATCGATATGCAGAAAGGGTGATGCATTATAAGAACCAGGATGTGCCAATTAACTTCAGTTTGGAAAAAAGGTTTCAGCAGTAATCGAGTACTGGTGGAGAAAAGTCAACAAAGGCCACGAAAGTCAAAGGTAAAGGTTGATGAAACGAATGGGCCAAAACAAAGCGAAATCAAAAGTACCTGCGAGAAAAACACCGGCATCGACAAAACCCAAATGGACGCACTAAAAACGACTGCAAGAATTTTGCAGGAAGCATGCAAGGGTGGTTTCAAGCCATCGCGCACTTCTGTTGGGAAACGGCGGAACGATACTGTCAAGCCAATCCGTCCGAAGTAGTTCATTGGTCAAACAACAGAGTGCGAGGGAACGACTAAGGATAATGAGTAGTAAGATCAAACGAAGGTACAATAAGAACAATAATTCGAAGGGTTTCTTGGAGGGAGATTTGGTACTGTTAAACAACCCTCACCGGCGGAAAGGTGTTCCAGCCAAATTTTGGTGCATTTGGGAAGGCCCCGTACAAGGGTTGTGAAGAAGATCAGTAATTCCATCTACCGCATACAAACCATTGGGAAACCACGAAATAGAAAGGTGGTTCATTTGGAGATGCTAGCGCCGTTTAGATCGAGAGATTTGTCTGATCGGGACGATCAGACTTAGGTGGAGGGCAGTGTCACGGATGTTAGCATCACTAAGCTATACCATCACTAAGGCGATGCTAAGCGGTGTTTACGTCAATAATCAAATCATGTATACACATATATAAGGCAGCCGAGAGATGTCACACACAGACGCATTTACTTATACGCCTATGTGTGTGCGAGAGAATGTAAAACTACAAACTCACATACATCTGAGAGACGCTGAAAAGTAGAAAATTGTAAACAAGTAGAAACTATATGAGAACTATAAACACTCGAAATGGTTGGTAAGTTCTGGAAATAGAAGAGCCTAGATGTATGCAGCGTAAACTATAAAAGCGGCACAAGCGAGTAAAAAGTAATTCAGTTTGAGTTGAGCTATCAATCAGTTTGATTAAGCACGCGATCTGGCGGCCAATAGTAGAGTTTCATTTGAGTTATCAATCAGTTTGGGTTATTAAGCCAGCGAGTAGCAAAAGTATAAGTGTTATTGTGAAGTACTCTAATAAAGGCCATTTTTTCCATTGTTCAATATTGGAGTTATTTATTCAACAGTTTTAGTGATACGAACGTTGGCAGAAGATCGCAAATAAGAGGATTTGCAGCAAATTCGTTACAATATGGATGTATATTTTTGTTTGGGTTTTTTTCTCCAAAACTTTTTCTCTTTTTCATGTCCCTTAGCTGAGCCGGTGGAAGAGGCCTAGTTTCCAATCCGAGCTTCTTTCTTTGCTTCTGCTGCGATTGAAACGGCCGTGTTACAATCCGCGTCTTCGATGTCTTTATATTTTAGCATTTGCAGTCTTCTTAGCCACTTCATTAGGCATGCGATGACATCACCTGCGTCTGTACATTCTTCGTTACTTTCGAGCATCTGGCCAATGAATGTCTCGTGAGTGTAATCTTTATGCAGTCTCTATCTATAGCTTCGGGACCTAAACTAGCCTTGTTGCTATCCATGTGGCGTTACAAGTTCTGGCGTCAGTTTTTGTAATAATCTTTATTGCCTCACCTGGTTTTCTATCATGACCGGTGGCTTTACTTAGCTTAATTTAATGCAAATACTTCAGCTTCAGCTTTTCTTCGTTGAATGGATTAATTTTTGGGTCTTCTCGTATAACACGTTCATCCTCTTTGAATGTTTTGATAAGAAACAGTCCGTCTGTCTGTTTGGAAGCAAACTAGTCCCTAAATTTTTAGTTAGCTTGATGAAATTTGATGAGCGGATATATTTTGGTGTCCGACTAGCTATTTGTAACTAGCTGATAGGACCACTATAGCACATAATATATACCACATATCGGTGTATGCATATGAAAACCGGTATTGGCATCTAGTGGTCAATAGGCACAATTGTAGGAAGAGTCAAAACTTACCATTGGCGCTAGTTGGTGTCTTATGATCTGTCAACAATATCCAATATCAAACATTTAAAGTTTCATACAACATCGTGTTTTTTTCGCTCTTGAAAATGTCGAAATACGTCCCTTCAAACAACGATTTGCGGGGAAGCATTAATTTTCTGCTTCCATTTGGGTAAATCGGCGATAGAATCTCATCGAATGCTTGTCGAAGCTTACGGAGAGCACGCTCTTGGTCGTACGCAGTATAATGAGTGGTTGAACAAGTTTAAAAGGGGTAATTTTGATGTGAGAAACGCTGACCGCGGCAAACCACCGAAATTGTTCGAGAACGTTGAATTGCATGCTTTGCTGGATGAAGACGATAGTCAGACGCAAAAACAACTCGCAAAACAACTAAATGTGTCCCAGACAACCATTTCCAGAGGTTTGAAATCCATGGAAAAGATCATGAAAACCGGAAGATGGGTGCCACATGAGCTGAACGACTGACAGCAAGAAAATCGGAAAACAATATGTGAAATGCTGCTCGCCAGACAAAAAATAAAGTCGTTTTTGCATCGGATCTTTACTGGCGATGAAAATTGGATTTATTTCGTGAATCCCAAACGCAAGAGATCGTATGTGGACCCTGGCCAACCAGCACAATCGTCCCCAAGACCAAATCGCTTCGGAGAAAAGACAATGCTCTGTGTTTTCTGGAATCAGCGTGGTGTAATCTGATATGAGCTTCTAAAACCACGCGAAACTGTTAATGGTCAACGCTACCAGCAACAATTGCCCAATTTGAACAGTACTCTGCAACAAAAGCGTCCAAAATAGGAAATTAGGCATGACAAAGTGAATTTTTCTCGATGATAATGCACCATCACGCCGAACAAAACAGACTCAGAAATTGGTTGAGTCATACAGCTGTCAACCGCTACCCCACCCCGCTTATTCTATCGGACTTTCACTTATTTGCATCGATGGAGCACGCACTTAGCGA
>JARSSU010035889.1:0-23464 GCA_029619165.1 Eurosta solidaginis | reverse complement strand
AAAAATGGACGGGATCGGTTGAAGACCACGGCAACTTAGATATAAAACAAGTTCAAAATGGTCGTGGACTAGAATAATAAGCTATAACTTAGCAAAAAATAGTTTCGAATCAAATGATATTTCACTTATCAAGTTTTGGAAATTTATCTGAAATGAAATGTACAATTGAAGCTCACACTGAGTATAGATATATCGGTTTACACCCGAACTTAGACACCTTTACTTGTTTCAAATACTTTTGAACAGCGGTAAATAGTTAATTTTCGCAATTAGTTTCTTATAACTGGCCATTGATGCCATTTTCGGACCATATGCGACCAATTTTCGACATGAACAATAAATGGCCTAAACAGTCTTAAACGGGTAGAAAATATAGTAACGCGCCGGCGCGGCAGCGGCGGCGTTTATCGGCGGCGTATATCTCTAATATGTATATATTGTGGACGAATATTAGCAACACTAAGGATACTATGTAAGGGATACTATGCAGTCATTTGTATCTACATAAAACAAATCAATTATTATGTCTACACATATGTAAATAAGTATGCAATCATCAGCAAAGTTGTTCTCACACATACACATGCATATATCAGAGATGCTCACAAAAGTATGCAATCATCGTAGGAGGTGTCACTCACATATGCACGCGCATGTGAGAAAACTATAAACGAGCATCTGTAGTTTATAGCTGGTAAACAATTAGTAAATTCTAGAAGAAGAAACGCCTAGAGTATGCGAATGGGAAACCGAAGAGTATAAAAGCAGCATCAGCTGAGGCATGAGCAATCAGTTTGTTTTGAGCACGCTATCAGTTGCGAAGTGAAGTTTAATTGTGAAGTACTTTCAAAGCAGTCTAATAAAGATTATTTTTGTAATACAGAACATTGGAGTATTTTAGTCAACAATTTAGCGATACGAACGTAAGCAGAAGTTTGCAAATAAGCAGATTACCCCAAATTCGTAAAAATATGTATGTATGAACTTCTTCACGGGATAAAGTGCAACTGTGGACAAAACAACACACGAAACGATTTAAAATACCATCCCACTCTGTAGTTCTATTTGCGCCGTCTACCGCGCAACACATTATAGCAAAAATCGTAGCTAATTGGAATGCTTTAGCGGTATCGACTTGAATGCACATTTCCTTCCATTTATGTTAGAGAAATAGCCTATAAACTATATATGAAGTATTAGACATATGTACATTGATTCGCATGAAGAGGATGGACACTTATTTCAGTATCGCCTGCCAGCTCAATATGTATACGTTAAACTGGGTCGATTATTACGATATCGCGCCATCGATTCTTCGATAGGATTTGGCTCAGGAAAAAAAGTTCCACTACGCATACCCAAAAAAATAATTTTCGAGTCTGCGAAATTTCATATTTTTGACTTTTTTTACTTTGATTTTTAAAGTTTTTTTCATGACCTACTAAAAATGTTCATTTGTCAATTCTCCACTAAAAACGTTGGCGATAACAGTTTTTTGAAAAAAAATAAACATATGAAAGTTTTTTTTAGTAGGTCACGAAAAATACCTTAAAAGTCAAAATCGAAAAAAAAGTAAAAAAATGAAATTTCGAAAATAATTTTTTTGGGTATGCGTAGTGGAACTTTTTTTCTGAGCCTATCGAAAAATCGATGGCGCGATATCGGTTAACTTTCGTCCATACAAATCGACCCACCCTGGTATACGTACTTATGTAATGGTAAGCATGGACACTGGCTGGCACGGCGTTGTCTTCATCACGGTTTATAGTCATCATATGCTTCTGATGGTTAATCACGATATCGACTTCTCATGCTGCTGTGCTCCTGGTGTAGCATGTGACTTATAGAAAAATTGGTTGCAGAAAAATAACAACAACAACAGTCAAACGTAAGCTGTGATATTTATTTACATATTTCCTTGCCATTTTTTTGTTATTTATGTACAAGCATCTTCGTTATTAGTTAGACTTTAACGTTTATTTCAATTATTGTGCTCAACTAAAAATTATTCTTAGTAACAGGATTTAACCAACAAAAAGCTTTTGCTTGCAGAATTAACCATAGCAACAGCATCCATACAAACTTCTAGCAGTTCAATGGATGTCACGCATCAGCAACTGGACACAAGTTTCACTCCTTTGTGTGTGACACATCGTTCGAAATCTCTGGTATCCTGGTTCAAAGATTAAGGTAAAAATTGGAATCCTTTGTCGTTGTCGCTTTGCCGTCGTTCGTCGTGCATAGGGGACGGCACGTCATTGCAAATAAGGCCGTGTAAATCTGTATGGCCTTAAGTTATTGCGTTGACACCGAGGATAGCAACAAAGATGTTGATATAATATTTAGTTATGCCTTGACGTAATGACGCTAGTAGAGGCAGTCATACTCGTCTAATACAAGCTCATCTTGTAAAACATTTCACCTACGACTGTTAAAACAAAAGAATAGGAGCGACATATATCTGGAGAGGAGAGGAGAGGAAAGGAGAGGAGAGGAGAGGAGAGGAGAGGAGAGGAGAGGAGAGGGGGAGGAGAGGAGAGGAGAGGAGAGGAGAGGAGAGGAGACGGAGAGAAGGAGAGGAGAGGAGAGAGAGGAGAGGAGGAGGAGAGGAGGAGGAGAGGAGAGGAGAGATAGGAGAGGAGAGGAGAGAGAGAGGAGAGGAGAGGAGAGGAAAGGATAACAGCCGTTATCGACGAGTTATTGGATTGTTATACTTAGGATATGTTTTGTTGTTCATTTGTTATCGGTTTATTGTCGGCGTGATAAAGACGAGTTATGGACGAGTTATCGATGATATAGGTCTACTATAGGAAAGTTATCCATATGTTTATAGAAAAAATTTCTCGAAAAATATCGACTTGTTATCCAAGAATATCGATTATTTATCATAAAATATATAGAATTTTTTCGAACCAATATCGATATAGCTATCGATAATCTATCAAATTTTCAGAGTAGGAAACAGTGATTTGAGAGCGATAAAAATCTTAAGATTTCCATTAACAATAAAAACACAATCGATATTTTTGGACAATAAATGTACCGATAGCTATGCGTTAAAAGTTGTTATCGATAACAAACCGATAACAATGTAATATTAATAATAACAGCGCGAAAGCTTTTAGTATTCGTATGATAAGTTTTTCCGAAATTTTTAAATTATTTAAAGGACTTTCGAAATAATGGCTGCGAATTACCGAAAGATGATCCCATAACGATCTCAAGATAATGCCGACATAATCCCGAAACAGTCGCTAACTGATCCCTACATAAACGATGTCGATTAAAAAAAATCCCGTAAGGATCTTGAAAAATGTCTGAAATAATCCCAAGATTACTACAAAAAGTATCTAAATGATCCCAAAACTATTCCCAATGATTTGAAAAAGGTCGTGCATGCATGATCCCAATAACAAGAACGTAGTATGTTTTATATAATTTAAATTTTGAGGAATACAATTATTAGCAGATCCAAATATTAACACAATGTTGAGTTTACTGAGAGAAGTTTACCATTCCCCAAACCTATTTGGTTCGTAAAATAACAGTTTTAAAAAAAACTTATGCAATAAATCACACACTCTGTGATAGAGAGAAAACCTTTGTGTACTTGCACACAGGGTATTATAAATTTGATTGGATAACGGTTGGTTGTACAGTTATAAAGGATCGAGATAGATATAGACTTCCTTATATCAAAATCATCAGCATAGAAAAAAACATTTTATTAAGTCATGTCCGTCCGTTCGTCCGCCTGCCCGTTAACACGATAACTTGAGTAAATATTGAGATATCTTCAACAAATTTGGTACACGAGCTTATTTGGACCCATAATAGATTGGTATTGAAAATGAGCGAAATCGGATGATAACCACGCCCACTTTTATATATATATAACATTTTGGAAAACACAAAAAACCTGGTTATTTAGTAAATAATACACCTAGAATGTTGAAATTTGACATATGGACCGATATTGAGACTCTTGATACAAAATTTAGAAAACTTTTTATAATGGGCGTGGCACCGCCCACTTTTGATAAGATCAATTTTACAAAGATTATTAATCATCAATCAAAAATCCTTAAACCTATCGTAACAAAATTCGGCAGGGAGGTTGCCTTTACTATAAGGAATGCTTTGAAGAAAAATTTGCGAAATCGGTTAAGAAGACGCCCACTTTTATACGAAAGATTTTTAAAGTGTCTGGACGAATAAAATAAGCTATATCTTTGCAAAAAAGAGCTTACATCAATGGTATTTCATTTCCCAAGTGATTTATAACAATAAATGAAAAAACTTCAAATTTTAAAGAAATGGGCGTAGCACCGCCCTTTTATGACTAAGCAATTTTTTCTATGTTTTGGGAGCCATAACTCGAACAAAAACTAGTTCAGAATAGAATCATATGTATATGTATTGTAACGAATTAGTGCATTTCCGCTTATTTGCATCCTTCTACTAACGTTCCAATCACTAAACTTTTGAATAAATAACTCCACTATTCAATAATGCAAATGGCCTTTATTAAAGTACTTCACAATAACACTTCTACTGCTCAACAGATAGCGTGCTTAAATCAAACTCATTATCGTGCTCAGCTTCTGGTGCTTTTATACTTTTTGGTTTCTTCGTTGACATATTTCTAGAATTTGCTACCAGCTATAAAATTACCAGCTATAACATAACTACAGATGCACGTTATAGCTTCTCATATACGCGTGTACATGTGAGTGACGCTTCCACAGATAATTGCCTACTTTTGGGTAGCATCCTAGATAAGATATATGCATGTGTTTGTGCGTCTATTTCCGCTGCGTGTACGTACATATGTATGTGTAGACATAATGATTGATTCGTTTATGTAGATACAAGTGACTGCATGTTTATTGTTGTTCTGGCTTCATTTACTTAGCATGAGACTAGTGATGTGAGTATCACTTAGTGTAACTAATATTCGCCACAGTATTATTGCGTAGCCTTGCAACACTATATAAGCAAACAAAACAAACAACAACATGATTTCAGTGTACAGCTGGGTATGTAATGTCGGTTTCACCCGAACTTAGACTTCCTTTCTTGTTCCTTATCAACCGAATTGGTTTCTCTGGTTAAACGTAAATACAATCGTTCCTTATGAACATAGAACTTATCTGCCTCACAAGTTGAATTACCAGCCGTCGTTATATTAGAAACGGTGCAGCAAGAAACGTTGCTTTGAATAATATAGAGCTAGAAAGCTTCAGCATTATTTCTTATGGGAAATTGTCTATGTATATAAAAACACATATCGCTTTTTCCCTACCATAGCTTAAAGTAAGCACCTTCTCCTTAGTGTAGTGCAGCTCAATGTGTCCCTAGCTTTAACCCTTCAACTCAATAGCGCTAGTAACGCACCAACACATTATTGAGCAGCGCCAAATTCGCTTGGCACAATTGCGCTAAGTCCTTGACGCTGGCTTCATGGTGTAAACGCCCAAAACAACAAGCGCCACTACTCTGCCTTAGTAAAGACATGTGTAGTTCAGATATGCGCCTGCTCGAAATAGTTTGTTACAAAGTTTCTCATGTGTAATTGGACTACGAGAGAATGGATATTATTCAACAGCAACTGGCAACCCAACAAGCTCAGGTGGTCACTATTACATCTTACAGTACATGCCGACGTACTCATCTTACTGCTGACATCTTCTGTAGTCCTGGTAGTAAATTAAACTGGAATAATGGCATTCCCATTTTTATGCCCTTGAACATGTCCGTGGTTATACCAGAATCCAGTTATATCAAACTGCAATTTCTCATCAATAAACAGAGACTATGTTATGCTGATTTTACATCGGAAATTTGTGTCCATCTTAGTAGCTGGAGCCTGAAATATTGAGCGGAAAACACGATTACAATAATCGCCCAATCATTTCGCCCTGCAGCGCGCACTTCTAACATTTGATATCACTGGCAAGACCTATTTTTGTGCATCTGATGCCAAAAGGCAGAGGCACTATGAGAAGGCAGATCAAAGACTTCCAGTCAACTCTTTTTAGTAATAAGACTGAATGATGACGATGACACTTTACAAACCAGCTATTTCCTCCCTCATTTTGGCTTGCTTCGTCGGCTCTCTTCTGCGCTACAACTTTAGACCAACACGGCATTGTGACTGCATCCTTTAGGCCTCCTAACAGCGCGCCTGCAGCTAACCATTGACTCTTATATTATACCGTCCGTTTTACTTAGAGTTTGTTTTACCTAGAGTTTCCTGCCGCAAAGCTGTTGCCAGCTAACTGCTTTTGACTTTCTTTTACAGCATCAGTGGGCTATGCTAATATCGCGCTCGATCACGGCATCTAATAGCAGGACAATTCTTAATACTGGCCGGAAACTGGGAGTAGGCTCTTTTACACTCTCTAATTCGTACGCTGTTCGACTATTCTGCGTCGCTGAGCTCACTGCCTTTCCGCCTCTTTCGCTCTCCAATCTAATACATCGCTTTTGCCGCAGTTTTTTCCCGGCTTTCGACGCCGTTCGTCATATCGGGAGCAGATGCAATTCCCAATGCCGCTTATCCACTTATCGGGCGCTATGGAGTTCGGCTAATCCTCATATCATCCACAAGAAGGGAAATGCGGAGTATCCCTGGAATGCTCTCAGGTCTACTGTGTAATTAATATTGTATAGATACTGGTGTGCTTATTTGTGATTTAGTCTAAAGCCGAGTCGAAACGCGTTTGTTACTCTATCTCGGCCCACAATTCACTTGCGCTTCCTGAGCCCACATGCCCTGACAATGCTCTGAGGGAGCTTTAGTGCCATTGGCCTTACTACGCATTTTCCTTTCAATGGCTATAAAAGAAACAACAAAAAGTGAAGTATATGTGCAAATATTTTTATACTCAGCGTGATTTGCACACAGAGTATATTAACTTTGATTGAATAACGGTTGGTTGTACAGGTATAAAGGAATCGAGATAGATATAGACTTCCATATATCAAAATCATCAGTATCGAAAAAAGTTGGATTGAGCCATGTCCGTCCGTCTATTAGCACGATAACTTGAGTAAATATTGAGATATCGTCACAAATTTGTGTACACGAGCTTATCTGGACCCAGAATAGATTGGTATTGAAAATGAGCGAAGTCGGATATAACCACGTCCACCTAATATATATACCAGCAATACCCGGCGTGCGTTGCTACGTCAAAGAAAACATCTGAATTAGATTTTATCATTTAAAGAAATTTTTATTTATCTTAATGCTAACGGATAGACAATATTTTTGGTTTTTCCATTAGGCGTGTATATAATAAATTTTTTGGTGATCCGACTCGTGAACAGGCGACGTATAATTGGCCATGTGAAAATCACGAATTTCTCAATCCAAGCCAGCGATAGTTAGTGATTGCCCTTGTGCTTTATTTATGGTTATAGCAAGGCAAGAAGCACCGGAAATTGAAGCCGCTTGAATTCGAAAGGTAAATCGTTGGAACCCATCGGTATACGTGGATCAGCACGTCTTCTCCTTTTGAATTTACCGCTTTTGATTGTTGCCTCGATCAAATTCGGTGTTAACCTTTTTATTACTACCCTGGTTCCGTTGCAAAGTGTTGGCGCGTTGAAGTTTCGAATATGTACACTGGTGATCCAACTTTTAACGTCAAGATGTTCGGAGGCATTCCAGGTGGATCTAAAGAATTTAGAAATTCACATGGGTAATTAACAGCTTGGTCTCTTTCCATTACCGTATCAATGGATTTATACTGAACAGTATCTCCGGGAATTTTCAATTGAATTTGATAATTTAATTTGTTAACGTCATCGTTCTTTGGAGCTAAATTGCTGCCTTTGGCAAAAGTTGGATATCTCATTTGTTATGCGATCAATGGGCACTACACCGTTACCAATATCCAAAAGTTGGAAAATATTTGGGCAGACGCATCTTGCATCAAATGCACACGCGTATTTGTTGTTAGTGTAATTTTTTGTACATGGTTCCACAGATGCGATGCCTTTAAGCAAGCGATCAGTTCATCTGCAGGCGTTGATTTTGGAATAACTGGTAATTTTTGACCAAAATCACCTGCAAGAAGCATAAGAGCCCCTCCCATCGACTGGTTCTTTCCACGAAAATCGTTTAAGAGCTCGATCAACTGCTTCGAGTGATTTTTTATGTGCCATGGTGCACTCGTCCCAAATTATAATTTTGCACATTTTAAGGACTGTGGCCATGCCAGAGTTTTTTGCTGATGTTGCATGTAGGTGTTTCGGTCTGATTCAAATTTAATGGAAGCTTAAGAGATGAATGCGCCGTACGTCCACCATCAAGTAGTGTTGCTGCAATCCCTGATGATGCGACTGCTACTGCAATCTCATTTTGCATTCGAACTGACGCAATATTAATGATGAGGAATGTTTTTTCCCGTACCTCCTAGAGCATCTAGGAAGAAAATTCCGCCATCTCCGTTTGTTACGCGCTCCATGATTTTTTCATAAGCTAATTTTTGGTCAGCAACTAAAAGGTTTGTTTGCGTTTGCACAAAGTGTGCAAGATGATTTGTATCAAACTGCTGTTCTCGCATAAAGTCTCTGTCTTGTATATCATTTGTATTTCTCATTGGTGCTGGCATACCGAGTTGACACAGAGTTTTGTTGTTAACTGATATGCATAAGTCTTCTATTAATATTAAAGCCTCATTGAAAATGTTATCCGAATATTCCTGATAAGGTCGGTTGCACGTGCTTGCCTTAAAATGTCTTCACTGAGGCTTTCACGATGCATTTCCCACAGTTGTCGAGGACTCGATGGTGCGCATGTGGTTAGAATTATCGCACACAAAGTTCGTATTTGCCTTGGATGACACGTGAGTGATGCTTCGATCAGAGTTGTGTTCCAATGTATGCTTGTTTAATGGTGTGTTCAGTTTATACTTATATTTAAGAATTCATGAGCTTAACACCGGCTTATAATAATTGAATTTTGTATTCCAATGCTGATCATTTTCGATTAAGCCTAATTTAAAGCATGCTTCTCTATAAGTTTCGCATTCTACTCCGTCGATGGTTTTCAAAGCGATAAATGATGATGGACCTTTTATTGTATGTAGCAGCAACCGTAAATAATAGCACTTTTCGTTATTTGGATGAACAGCGTACAATCGCCCCAATGCTTCGGACGAATATATACCAGGATTCTATAGAACAGTTGCTCCTCTTCTTCTTGTCGATGTATTCCATGTATAATATTTGGTCACATCCTGGAGGAGGATAGAGAATATCCATCTGTAATCAATTCGCGCGGATATCGCTTTGTGCATTTGCCATTTTGAGTACATGTTGAACTGGGATTGATAGTTCCGCATGGCCCATGTATCATATTTCTCTTAATAATTTCAAAAAGAATAGGATCTTCAGCTTAATTTGGAAGCTCGGCTGATATAATACTATCAACTTGCGTAGGTATGATTTTTTGCTTTAAACCAAATCAAAATGTGAGCATGTGGTAAACCTCTTGCTTGCCATTCAATTGAATACATCCAGCATTCGGTTTCTCCAAAAATAAAATTCTGATTTGTGATGACGTTCATAAGACTTATTAGTTTTTGCTTGAAAATTCGAGCGAGAAGATCATGTCTGTGCGATGGACTCTGGTCTGCAAACAACAGCCCTGTTTTTTCACACCATGATGGATTGCAGGTGAAGGTAATAAATAGGTCTGGTCGCCCGTATCCTCGAACGTAGGTCATAGCATCCTGGGTGTATTCGTGCATGTGTCGGGGACTACCTGTATACGTTGCTGGTAAAATTACCACTTGTCCAATGTTAGCAACGTTTCCATCATTGGCAACTGCTTCACGTAAATGAACATATTCCTCAACTCGCAGCTTCTTTTGATTTAGACGAATGAAAAGAAGTCACTCACTTTCGACTTTCGCGTACATGTCCACAATGAACTGTTGAAATAGTTCACTACATTTCAAAATATTATTGGATTCATTTCCACGAATCATAATGCGGCTAGCATAATAATCCATGCAGGACACTTTTTTTGTCGTCTCTTCATTTGTGTTGGGGTTGACTTGCTTGATGTTCAAATGATACCCATCTTCTCCATGTGGAAACAGCACTGGATATTGGAGTGCATCATACATTCGATGCGTTTCCGCTATTCTCTGCACATTAGCATTTCGCCGGTGGATGACTATGTCACGTCTATCGAATTCGGTACCAACTATTACAACTGCAACATCTCCTGTTACTGGAGCCTTGAAGCGCCGTTCGTGTTCACCAACAGGTGTTTTGTCTACTCTAATTACAATGGTATAGTCATCTGATGGCATTTCATCAGCTGTTTTAAGAGACGTACCAAACTGTTTTTTTCATGGAACATTTTTTGCAACATTAGCTGTTTTCTTTCTCTCGAATGAGTCAATCGTGATAAATTAGCTTGCCCCGTTCGACGTGTTGTTCGGAACTTTCTGAATTTCTCAAAGATGAAACTCTCAGACGGTTTTGTTGAAGGCGAGACTCTCTTTGTTCCAGTATTTCAGCTTCTCTGGAGGTTGAAGCGCCTACACGATTTCGTTCAAGTCGAAGATTTCGTTGGGCTTCCATTTAATCGTCTCTGAAGCTTGAAGCTCGTATACGATTTTGCTCAAGTCGAGATTCCCTTTGCTCCAGTGTTTCAGCGTCTCTGGAGGTTGAAGCTCGTATAAGACTTTGTTCAACTTGAAGATTTTGTTGGGCTTCCGTCTCATCGTCTCCGGAGGTAGAAGCTCTGACACGATTTTGCTCAAGTCGAGACTCCCTTTGCTCCAGTGTTTCAGCGTCTCTGGTGGTTGAAGCTCGTATACGACTTTGTTCAACTCGAAGATTTCGTTGGGCTTCCTTTTCATCGTCTCTGGAGATTGAAGCTCGTATACGATTTTGTTCAAGTCGAAGATATCGTTGGGCTTCCATTTCATCTGCTCTGTATTCCATTAAGTGTCTTGTTTTTGGCATTTTTCTTCCAAGAGATTCTTTCTTTGGTGGCATTATTGCTTTTTTTTATAAATTTATATCAATAATAATATTTCGTATTCGTATTCACTACCGTTTGTGCAGCGTCTTATTTGTTATGAGATAGTGTATTAGTTGTGCGACTTTATATACTCTCCGCAGGAAACGAATGTATGTATATGTGTTTAGGAAAATCCCAAGGGTAAATTATTATTTGGGTAAATGTTATTTTGTAACTACCTAAAACCTTTAAATAAAGGCTAATAGTATATTAGTGGAAGCAATTTCCAGCTTCAAAATTTAAACTTTCAAACCCTTTGTTATTCGGTTCAAAAACCTTTTTCTGTGTAGGTATTCTATTCATGAATGTTATGAAATGATATTTGTATAGGAATATAGTGGAAGCAAATTATGCATTCTGGAGTAAACACTACAGGCATAGGTATATGTGCGAAAAACATTAGTTAGTATACATTTGTTAGGACCTCTATTCTATAAAAATTATGCTATATTATAATTAAAACAAAATGCTACTAATTTACAAAACTCAACTAAATCGCATTACGAATATTATATTTTAGAATAAACCGGTTTTTGGTTCACTTCCCAGAAGAAAATTATTGTTTAGAATAGGTCGGTCCGGGTGCAGTTCCCGGAAGAAAAATTATTGTTATTTTAATCCTGGCATAACGCTACTTACATATAAAATTTCAAGTCATATATACGATAGTTTAGAATAAATCGGTCCCTGGTCCTCTTCCCGGAAAAGAAACTTTTCACAAACACTCTCCGGGTTCCTACTAAGTTATTCTGAAAATTTAAATAAAATCGGCGTGGTAGTTTCGGAGTCCATAAGCCTCATACAAACATACATACATACATCCTATTTTATATATATAGATAAAATTTTGGAAAATACAAAAAACCTGATATTTAGTAAATAATACACCCAGAATGTTGAAATTTGACAAGTGGACTGATAGTGAGACTCTTGATAAAAATCTGAAAAAAAAATTTTTTAATGGGCGCGGCGCCGCCTACTTGTGATAAAATTAATTTTACAAAGATTATTAATCATAAATCAAAAATGCTTGGAAGAAAAATTAACGAAATCGGTTAAGGACCACGCCCACTTTTATATAAAAGATTTTTTAAAGGGTCGTATACGAAAATAATAAGCCATAAGAGCTTTGTATCAATAGAATTTTACTTTCTAAATTGAATTATAAAACTGAATTGGAACACAATAACATTTTTTAAAATGGGTGTGGCACCGCCCCTTTTATGACTAAGCAATTTTCTATGTTTCGGGAGCCATAACACGAAGAAAAATTTATATATCGTAATGAAATTGTGTACATATATTGTCCTTATAGCAGAAAATATTTCCAGTAAAAATGGACGGGATCAGTTAATGACCACGACAAATTAGATATAAAACGAGTTAAAAAGGGTCGTAAACTAGAATAATAAGTTATAACTTAACAAAAGATAGTTTTGGATCAATGATATTTCACTTTTATTGTAAGAGGAAATGGGAATACATTTTTTTTAACGGTAGGTGCCATGTGTTATGTAGAAAAGTAATTAATCTGAAATGAAATGTACAATTGAAGCTCACGCTGGGTATATAATGTTCGATTACACCCGAACTTAGACACCCTTACTTGTTTTACTTTTTTTCCGCTTGAAGAACATAGCCAACTTGGTTTATCTATTGCGGCCAGCTCAATGTAGCTCAGTGAAAAGCGGTCAACTATCGTCACCTTTCTATTTACATCATGGATATCTTAGGTATACGTACTCTTACGGCGGTCAATACCTGCAGCGCCTTGCTGATGCTATCTGTTATCCTGGTTTCACAAATGCATTGTAGAAAAATTAAAAACATTCGCACGAAACGATAGTAATACGTAAAGACCTGATTCCGATTTCTTGTTTATTCAAATCTTATTCCAAGTTCTCGTTGCTAGGTGGGCGAAACTCATCAGCATCTGCTCAGAAAGCTCTGTACGTGCATATGATCATCGGTTCGTCAGTGAAAGTAATGCATTATTCGTTTGTTCTTGCCCACCAGTTAGAAACCAATGTCGCAGTTACTATGCCAATCGTCATCCATAATGAACGATGTGTCCTTATTGTTATTTTTGCCATGTTCGTCACAAAAGTAAGAGGATTGTACTGTAGTAGGATTGGTTCTTGCATTTGCAGTTCTTCTATATATATATATATATATACAGGTTTGGGTTACTGGCTACAAGCCACCTGTACAAGCAACCTGTATTGCATTCCTTCCCAAGAACCAAAACCCTTCTGTTCAGTGGTCTCGATATTAAAGCAGTGTTCATCAGAGTATTGCATGTCATGAAACCACTCATGTATACTATGGACGTTGTGAAAGCGCAATGCCCTCAAGTGGTCCAATGAATTCAGGCTACTACTGTTTATGCCTAGTTGTTGTAAGGCAGTTGTTTGTTAACCGGAACACTTCTTTGCCCTACTAAATTGAGCCAACGATGATGATGGAATCAACTTTCCCCCAACCGTGACGAATTGAGAATAGCAAAAAACCAGATTAAAAAACAACAAGGCCGCGAATACCCAGAAAGCTGGGCATTCCAACAGACATCTGATTGAAGAGGCCCCGCCACCCAGAAACTTAATAGGTCATCTCCGAAAATATTTTGAAGAAATCTGGCATTTGAATTTAGCAGTCTAAAGGAAAAGAGCATGAAAAGACCTCAAAGATATCCACAAAAGGCGTTGCTGTTGTTCTAGCGAAAAAGACCCTCCCCGAAGGTGCGAAGGCTCGATTCCCTGGTAAAACAAACTCCAAAATGCAGAAACAAGTTTTTATACCTTTCATGAACATGAAATGGTATATTAACTTTGGTCCGATGTTTGTAACGTTGAGAAATATAGAAGATAGACTCACCATTAAGTATACCGAATTGATCAGGGCGACGAACTGAGTTGATATAGCCATGCCCGTCTGTCCGTCCGTCTGTCTGTTTGAACGCAAACTAGTCCCTCAAATTTTGAGATATCTCAATGAAATTTGGCACAAGGATGCATTTTTGAATTATGTTAGACATTTGTCGGGTCCGGTAAGATCGGACCACTTATATATATATTAACATATATCTCCCATACAACCGATCGTTCAGATAAACGATTTTGGTCATTCCTGCCGCAATTTAGAAAGTATAAACGTGAAACTCGGTGATATATATTCTAATATATCATAAAATATATCCTAAAAAAATCACTTTGATCGGAGCTATATATAGTATATATCCCATACAACCGATCGTTCAGATAGAAAGATTTTTAACCATTTCTCCCTTAATTTCCAATTTAACAAGTAAGGAAGGCTAAGTTCGGGTGTGACCGAACATTACATACTCAGTTGAGAGCTTTGGAGACAAAATAAGGAAAATCACCATGTAGGAAAATGAACCTAGGGTAACCCTGGAATGTGGTCGTATGACATGTGTATCAAACGGAAGGTATTATAGAGTATTTAAGAGAGAGTAGGCCATAGATCTATGGATGGACGCCATTTAGAGATGTCGCCATAAAAGTGGACCAGGGCTGACTCAAGAATTTGTTTGTACGATATGGGTATCAAATGAAAGGTGTTACTGAGCATTTTAAGAGGGAGCGGGCCTTAGGTCTATCGGTGGACGCCTTTTCGGGATATCGCCATTAAGGTGGGCCAGGGGTGACTCTAGAATGTGTTTGTACGATATGGGTATCAAATGAAAGGTGGTAATGAGTATTTTAAAAGGGAATGGGCTTTAGTTCTATAGGTGAACGCCTTTTCGCGAAATCGCCATAAAGGTGGACCAGGGGTGACTCTAGAATATGTTTGTACGATATGGGGTATCAATGAAAGGTGTTAATGAGTATTTTCAAAGGGAGTGATCCTTAGTTCCATAGGTGGACACCGTTTCGAGATATCGCCATAAAGGTGAACCAGGGGCGACACTAGAATGTGTTTGTACGATATGGGAATCAAATGAAAGGTGTTACTGAGCATTTTAAGAGGGAATGGGCATTAGGTCTATAGGTGGACGCTTTTTCGAGATGTCGCCATTAGGGTGGTACAGGGGTGACTCTAGAATGTTTGTACGATATGGGTATCAAACGAAAGGTGTTACTGAGCATTTTAAAAGGGAGTTGGCATTAGGTATATAGGTGGACGCCTTTTCGAAATATCGCCATTAGGGTGGGCCAGGGGTGACTCTAGAATGTGTTTGTACGATATGGGTATCAAATGAAAGGTGTTAATGAGTATTTTCAAAGGGAGTGATCCTTAGTTCTATAGGTGGAAAGAAGCCTTTTCGAGATATCGCCATAAAGGTAGACCAAGGGTGACTCTAGAATGTTTGTACGATATGGGTATCAAACGAAAGGTATTACTGAGCATTTTAAGAGGGAGTGGGCATTAGGTCTATAGGTGGACGCCTTTTCGAGATATCGCCATTAGGGTGGGAAAGGGGTGACTCTAGAGTGTGTTTGTACGATATGGGTATCAAATGAAAGGTGTTAATGAGTATTTTCAAAGGGAGTGATCCTTAGTTCTATAGGTGGAAAGAAGCCTTTTCGAGATATCGCCATAAAGGTAGACCAAGGGTGACTCTAGAATGTTTGTACGATATGGGTATCAAACGAAAGGTGTTACTGAGCATTTTAAGAGGGAATGGGCATTAGGTCTATAGGTGGACGCTTTTTCGAGATGTCGCTATTAGGGTGGTACAGGGGTGACTCTAGAA
Organism: Eurosta solidaginis; assembly: GCA_029619165.1. Lineage (NCBI taxonomy): Eukaryota > Metazoa > Arthropoda > Insecta > Diptera > Tephritidae > Eurosta > Eurosta solidaginis. The sequence continues at coordinate 7,694 of JARSSU010035889.1, read as the reverse complement.
TGTTTGTACGATATGGGTATCAAACGAAAGGTGTTACTGAGCATTTTAAAAGGGAGTTGGCATTAGGTATATAGGTGGACGCCTTTTCGAGATATCGCCATTAGGGTGGGCCAGGGGTGACTCTAGAATGTTTGTACGATATGGGTATCAAACGAAAGGTGTTACTGAGCATTTTAAGAGGGAGTGGGCATTAGGTCTATAGGTGGACGCCTTTTTGAGATATCGCCATTAGGGTGGGCCAGGGGTGACTCTAGAATGTTTGTACGATATGGGTAAATAACGAAAGGTGTTACTGAGCATTTTAAGAGGGAGTGGGCATTAGGTCTATAGGTGGACGCCTTTTCGAGATATCGCCATTAGGGTGGGCCAGGGGTGACTCTAGAATGTGTTTGTACGATATGGATATCAAATTAAAGGTATTAATGAGGGTTTTAAAAGCGAGTGGTCCTTAGAAGTATATGTGAAGGCGTTTTCGCGATATCGACCAAAATGTGGACCAGGTGATCCAGAAAATCATCTGTCGGGTACTGCTAATTTATTTTTATATGCAATACCACTAACAGTATAACTGCCCAGATTCCAAACGCTGTTGATTTCGCCTTGTAGAACTTTTTCATTTTCTTCTACTTAATATGGTAGGTGTCACACCCATTTTACAAAGTTTTTTCCAAAGTTATATTTTGCGTCAATAAAACAATCCAATTACCATGTTTCATCCCTTTTTTCGTGTTTGGTATAGAATTATGGCATTTTTTTCATTTTTCGTAATTTTCGATATCGATAAAGTGGGCGTGGTTATGGTCGGATTTCGGCCATTTTTTATAGCAATATAAAGTGAGTTCAGATAAGTGCGTGGACTAAGTTTAGTAAAGATATATCGGTTTTTGCTCAAGTTATTGTGTTAACGGGCGAGAGGAAGGCCAGACGGTGGACTGTGTATAAAAACTGGGCGTGGCTTTAACCGATTTCGCCCTTTTTCACAGAAAACAGTTATCGTCCTAGAATTTTAGCCTCTACCAAATTTCACAAGGATTAATGCCAAGATAAAGTGAGTTCAGATAAGTACGTGGACTAAGTTTATTAAATTTTTTGTTAAAATTTGACTTTTAAAAAATTTTTTTTAAAAAGTGGGCGTGTTCTTCATCCGATTTTGCTCATTTTTATTTAGCACATATATAGTAATAGTAGTAACGTTCCTGCCAAATTTCATCATGATATCTTCAACGACTGCCAAATTACAGCTTGCAAAACTTTTAAATTACCTTCTTTTAAAAGTGGGCGGTGCCACGCCCATTGTCCAAAAATTTACTACTTTTCTATTCTGCGTCATAAGGTAAACCCACTTACCAAGTTTCACCGCTTTATCCGTCTTTGACAATGAATTATCGCATTTTTTCGGTTTTTCGAAATTTTCGATATCGAAAAAGGGGACGTAGTTATATTCCGATATCGTTCATTTCAAATAGCGATCTGATATGAGCGCCCAGGAACCTGCATACCAATTTTCATCAAGATACCTCAAAATTGACTCAAGTTATCGTGTTAACGGACAGACGGACGGACGGAAGGACAAGGCTCAATCAAATTTTTTTACGATACTGATGATTTTGATATATGGAAGTCTATATCTATCTCGATTCCTTTATACCTGTACAACGAACCGTTATCAAATCAAAGTTAATATACTCTGTGAGCTCTGCTCAACTGAGTATAATAAATAAATGGGTAATAATTAAAAAATTATCTTCCTCCCACCAATGGTCAAGCAAATTGAGACCGAAAACTGTTAAATCGACCACAAATCGTTCTCGAAGAGTGAGAACGAAAAATCTTAAATCAAGCCTGAGTAGTGTTTGAAATGAGCACAGAAGGTTCACAAATCAATACCAAAGTGGTCATAAAATACGAAGGTGTGCTTGGGAAAAACTTTTCTTAAAACAAGCCCACCGGTCACGAGTTAAGAAAAAACGTACTTAACAGACTTTTGTCAACGAATGTTCTTAATTTTGAACTTATTTCGTTCGTTTTAGAACGTTTTTTTCTTTGAGTGTACATACATCCAAACAAGCATTTCTTTAAACGTTTTTAAAAATAATTTAAAGTGAATTAGCTTGAACAAACGATATATAAACGTTTTCAAAATTTTACTTATTTTGAGTTTTTAATGAAGTAAATTTTTGATAAAGTAAACAAAATATGAATACTGGGCTGGCTGCTATTGGTGTTGAAATAATATCAATTTTGTAAATTTTTTTCGTACATACTCCTTTTCGTCCGTTCTTTTTTTGTTTCAAAAAACAAACGAATATCGAAATAAAAACTTATTACTTCCTTACACAGCTGTGTCCGGTGATTATTAAAGATGTCATTGCTAAATAAATTTTCGATGGCTATGTGATCATCCATGATACTATTGGAGAATGCATCTCTTGTGCTTTGAAAAATTTTATTATACTCAGTTGAGCAGAGCTCACAGAGTATATTAAGTTTGATTGGATAACGGTTGGTTGTACATATATAAAGGAATCGAGATAGATATAGACAAAATAATCAGGATCGAAAAAAAATTTGATTGAGCCATGTCCGTCCGTCCGTCCGTTAACACGATAACTTGAGTAAATTTTGAGGTATCTTGATGAAATTTGGTATGTAGGTGCCTGAGCACTCATCTCAGATCGCTGTTTAAAATGAACGATATCGGACTATAACCACGCCCACTTTTTCGATATCGAAAATTTCGAGAAATCGAAAAAGTGCGATAATTCATTACAAAAGACAGATAAAGCGAAGAAACTTGGTAGATGAGTTGAACTTATGACGCAGAATAGAAATTTAGTAAAATTTTGGACAATGGGCGTGACACCGCCCACTTTTAAAAGAAGGTAATTTAAAATTTTGCAAGCTGTAATTCGGCAGTCGTTGAAGATATCATGATGAAATTTGACAGGAACGTTACCCCTATTGCTATATGTACGCTTAATAAAAATTAGCAAAATTGGAGAAGGACCACGCCCACTTTTAAAAAAAAATTTTTTTAAAGTAAAATTTTAACAAAAAATTTAATATCTTTACAGTATATAAGTAAATTATGTCAACATTCAACTCCAGTAATGATATGGTGCAACAAAATACAAAAATAAAAGAAAATTTCAAAATGGGCGTGGCTCCGCCGTTTTTCATTCAATTTGTCTAGGATACTTTTAACGCCATAAGTCGAACAAAAATTAACCAATACTTTTGAAATTTGGTAGGGGCATAGATTTTATGACGTTAAACTGTTTTCTGTGAAAATGGGCGAAATCGGTCAATGCCACGCCCAGTTTTTATACACAGTCTTCCGTCTGTCCTTCCGCATGGCCGTTAACACGATAACTTGAGCATAAATCGACATATCTTTAATGAACTTAGTTCACGTGCTTACTTGAACTCACTTTATCTTGGTATGAAAAATGAGCGAAATCCGACTATGACCACGCCCACTTTTTCGATATCGAAAATTACGAAAAATGAAAAAATGCCATAATTCTATACCAAATACGAAAAAAGGGATGAAATATGGTAAAGTAATTGGATTGTTTTATTGACGCGAAATATAACTTTAGAAAAAACTTTATAAAATGGTTGTGACACCTACCATATTAAGTAGAAGAAAATGAAAAAGTTCTGCAGGGCGAAATAAAAAACCCTTAAAATCTTGGCAGGTATTACATATATAAATAAATTAGCGGTATCCAACAGATGATGTTCTGGGTCACCCTGGTCCACATTTTGGTCGATATCTGGAAAACGCCTTCACATATACAACTACCACCACTCCTTTTAAAACTCTCATTAATACCTTTAATTTGATACCCATATCGTACAAACACATTCTAGAGTCACCCCTGGTCCACCTTTATGGCGATATTTCGAAACGGGGTCCACCTATAGAATTAAGGCCCACTCCCTTTTAAAATACTCATTAACGCCTTTCGTTTGATGCCCATATTATACAAACAAATTCTAGGGTCACCCCTGGTCCACCTATGTGGCGATATCTCGAAACGGCGTCCACCTATGGAACTAAGGATTACTCCCTTTTAAAATACTCATTAACACCTTTCTTTTGATACCCATATTGTACAAACAAATTCTAGGGTCACCCCTGGTCCACCTTTATGGCGATATCTCGAAACGGCGTCCACCTATGGAACTAAGTATTACTCCCTTTTAAAATACTCATTAACACCTTTCATTTGATACTCATATCGTACAAACGCATTCTAGAGTCACCCCTGGTCCACCTTTATGGCGATATCTCGAAAAGGCGACCACCTATACAACAACCACCACTCCCTTTTAAAACCCTCATTAATACTTTTAATTTGATACCCATATCGTACAAACACATTCTAGAGTCACCCCTGGTCCACCTTTATGGCTATATCCATAAATGGCGTCCACCTATAGAACTATGGCCCACTCCCTCATAAAATACTCTTTAATGCCTTTCATTTGATACAAATGTCATACAAACACATTCCAGGGTTTCCCTCGGTTCATTTTCCTACATGGTTATTTTCCCTTATGTTGTAACCATAGCTCTCAACTGAGTATGTAATGTTCGGTTACACCCGAACTTAACCTTCCTTACTTGTTTATAAAACTTAATTTTGCATTTCCAATTGGGCATGCCTTGCGAACTTGTCTTAAAGGTTTCTCTGACACTGTACAAATATTACATATGTCCACAGATGGTGCGACAAACGGACCTTTATTTTTTGCGCTGAAAGTAAAGGCATTTCTTCACCTTGCAATTGCCCTTGACATGTGGAACATTTTATTTTCTTTTGTATCTTCCAAGCAACATAGCCAGCAATATAACGAACAACATTGTCCACATATACAGACAATCCCCACATCGTATTAACATAAACATTTGCTAACTCGAAATCTATTACATCGCTATTTTTTTAAGGATACTAGTAGACGCTGATTACGCCTATAGAATGGATACGCCGTCGAAGGTACAATTCCCACTTTCAATCGCAGTTAACCCGTGCCTTATTGAGAGTCGTCTATATGCAATTTTAAATTGAACTGCGTTGGGATTGTTGTTGAAACTCCCTCTTGCCCTAATTGCACCAAAAGAGGTTTCCATGAAGTCTTGTGAAAGCTTATAAGTTAAAAGATATGTCATGCCAAAATTTTTAGGTTTCTCAAATAGTAGAAAAATATTTCTTAAAGCAACGATCATACCAACAAATCCTGTTTTCCGGCCAGATTGAACCAGGAGGGTGCCATTAGCAACTCGCAATGAAGAGATATATTCTTCGAATCCCTGCGCGTGCATCTTTAAGTTGCAATTTGACTCATCCGTCAAAGCTCGTCTGAGTTCATACTTAGAAAAATAATTTTATTCTAGACGTTTGCTTATCGGTCTTAAGACACTAAATTGTAGGAGAGCCTTCTTATCTTTAACTTTCATTTTTAAGCCGGAGTCATTGGTGCCGTATGTCGTATCGCTGTATCCGTATCCCTAACGTAATCAGCTGTTTATCGTTACGACGGTAAACCAAAACCCAATTGGTTGGCTACGATACGGTTACGACCTTAGCGGCACCAATAATCGATTGCATTGATTCTCATAAGATTGGTCGAATCAGCTGTTATAAGGTTACCGATACGGTTACCGATAAAGCACCAATGTCTCCAGCTTTAATTTGATATTTGGGGTGGTGGACTGCCCCTTTTTACTTGAACGTATTTTCATTCTTATTCCTAATATTTGTTTAAGGAATCATGCCACATTTTATGTGGGGCTGGCGAGGACCTTTTATGCTGCCAATGCTCCTGTTGTCAGAGCTCTTAAAGAGTTAAATTTGCTTCGAAATCTTCAGTGTTGGATTTCTCCTTTTGTTAAAATAGGTTTAAAAATGCTACTTAATGACCAGTTAAGTTAGTTGGTATTTGCCTACATTTGTAATTAGTCTGTAAGAAATGTAACAATTTCAAGATTGAAAAATATATATAAATAAATAAATATCGGTGATAGACGGCTTGTTGAAATATACATACATTTAAGCCCCCTTTTTACAAAAATTTAACGACAGCCTTGAGATTTTGTCTCCTTCTCTCGTTGTATATCTGTACTGTAATGTTTGACAGACTGCGCAGTTCAGTAGTAGTGATATAGAAGTATTACATATATGGTATCGTTTAGTTCGGCGAACAAAAAGAACCGTAAGCAAGTTTATATGTATGTTTATATGTAGCTTGTCGCCGGAAAGTAAGGGCAGAAGAATCATGCAAATATTCAGACGCATGGAGTTTTCATATTTGCCTTTTCATTCCGATGAATGTATTCGCGGTTGAGGCAACGAGCAAACGCCTGAATTGATTATATTCATGCATGCAATAAGTTGGTTGATTTTAAATCAATGTCGATTACTTTCGTTTAACCTTTAACTGTGGACGTGGTGGTAAAATTTACCCTATCTTACTATTTGTGTAAGTTACTCTCTTGTTTAGCGCTTTAGCAATTTGATTTTCTCAGTATCTTCTCATTTCATGGTGATTTTTGATCAGTTGTGTTTTTGCTGTGGAAGGTGTAACACGAGCAGATATATGCCTATGCTGGAGTAAAAATTACCTCTTCTCAAGGTTTATGCAAGTTTTTATTGGAAAATATTTTACTACTACCTCAAAGTAAGCGTAACTTTTTAGTAGAAAAAAACTTACCCCACGTCCTAATTTATGTTAGTTTATCATATAATATATTTGACCACTCCTCCGTTAGGCTGATGTTAAATTTATTTTGTTTGTTTTATTTTAATTATGTATCATGTTTATGGTTGTGTGTAGGTAATGTCGGGAACAAAGAGATTAAGCGAGGCATTAATAACTCAATTGTTGGAGGACGATGATTGTCTGGAAGAAGATGACTCAAGCGATGAAGACTATAACTCGGATGGAGTAGTTGAAATTAGTTCTGAAGAAATTGAAGCCCTCGTTGGGGAAGAAGCTGATGTTGACGGAGTCCGAGGTAAATTATTATTACGGAAAACACGGTTTTAAGTTGTCAGCAATTGAACCTAATACTAATGTATGTGGGTCTTGGTCAAGAATTTTCGACAGTGAAATGGAATGCACGATTATAAAACACACAAATGCAAAATTGAAAGCTGTTTGATTTGTAAGGAAAAACTGAAGAGAAATGTCTTGATTTGATTGAATTGAAGGCGTTTTTCTGAATTTTGATATATATAGCTGTATTCAAGTCTAACCACGAAGACACGAAATTTAATTTTTTTACAGATGGAACTGGGCGAGAAATTTTTAGGTCTGCAATGTCCGAGGCAAGCTTACTTTGCATTCTCAGTTGTTTAAGGTTTGATAACTCTTCTCGTAGAAACCAACGATTGAAAGGCGATCCGTTAGCAGCGGTTTCCGAAATTTTCAACAAATTTGCAGAAAACTGTCAGATAAGTTATTCTATTGGTACTCATGCTTGCATTGATGAAATGTTGGTACCATTTCGAGGTAGATGCAAGTTCAAGATTTATATACCAAAAAAGCCAGCGAAGTATGGCATTAAAATAATGTGTTTGACAGATGCACACATACATTATCTTTCTAATGCATATATTTACTTTGGGAAAAATTCCGACGGAATTGAATTAACAAATGAAGAAAAACGACTTGCAGTACCAACG
>JARSSU010035888.1:0-26903 GCA_029619165.1 Eurosta solidaginis | reverse complement strand
ATATTCAATTTAATTAAAAGTTTAGTGCACGTCTAAATATATTAAATGGGTCTGACGAAACAATACTTGGCTTATCGGCCTATAATAGATTTAATATACGTTTTAATATCATCAATAGTTGCCGATCTAATGTAAATTTTGGCGAATATACAATACAATTGAAAGCCGATATGTACTAGCCGCAGCTGCTGAAAATGTTGTTATTTGGAATTTGGGGTAAGTAAGAGGTGGACTGCAAATTATTTATGTAATTAAACTGAAACTGATTTTGCGTTTTCTTTAGATTGGCTCTACGTGCATTGACGCTGCGATGAAATGGCATAGTGACGGGTAGCCTTGATACGCAATTAATTTTGGTGGATATTGCAGAACAGGCGGGACGTCAACGTCTCATTGGTCATAATGCGCCCATAACGGACGCACATTTCTTACAACATTTTGCTGCAGAACAAAACATTATTGTTAGCTGTTCAAAGAACACTCAGATAAAATTTTGGAATTTAGAAACGCAAACTTCAAAACTATTGTAGACAACCAACAGAAGTTTGGGCATTAGCATTGGTGGATAAATTTATGATTGCCGGTTGTTAAATTTTAAACTTAATTAATTTTAACATAATATTAAAATTTGTTAATTTTTTAATTCATTTTAATAAAAATTTTATTAATAAAAGTTTAGTGTTATTTTGTTCGTTATAGATGCGTAGGGATAAATACAACAGCTAGATAATATGATTTATGCCATAACGCTAACGCATAGATTTATGACATTCGTTGCTGTATAAATCATATTATATATGGCATATGAATAACATATTGAAAAGAGAAAAATATATGAAAGCTTAATAGCAGAATTTAGTGAACATAAAAGAGAAGGCTGCTCACATGTATAGAAAAATATACGTGAGGATTTGTCACTCTGTCTTAACAAACTGATGTAAACTTTTTGAATTTCTCACGCATAGTTTTTGTAGCACTATGGATAATTTAATGCATTATATAACAAGTAGCGTTCTAACTGGGTATATTGTAATTTGTTCTGTGAAAGTACATAATGTAAACAAATATATAATATATAGCAAGAGGCAACACTTTTTTACTATTATCTTTACTTATTTGCGCTTACAATTCTTTATTTTTCAGTTTTGCCTTTTTCTAAACAACAGCTGTTGTTTGGTTATTTCGATGTAACCACCTACTTTTGTGGGTAAAAAATTATCCGGCTACTTTCGCGGATAGAATACCAAAAGGGTGTAAAAGTTTCCACATGATTTCGTTACCGTGGTGAAGAATGTTGTTACCACACTAGAATCGGGGCGTAAATATAAGATGGTAAATTGCAGAGTTCTATACTGTCTATGCTGTCCGCCCCAACATAGCTGACTTTTTAAGGCTGTATAATACTGTTTTCACACAGAAACTTAATGATCTCATTTCACCTTCTAACAAAGAGCGTAATTAATAAGAGGGAGCATTGTAGAGTCGTTTATTCTCCACAGAGTGGGACGGCTACGCCAGGAATACACCATACGTTTTGTCCCTGCTTCGTTTTCACCATATGGATTAAAAAAGTAATGAGCCTGGGCATTCGCGCAATTTTAGTGATGTAAATTGCATGGTGCCAGCGCCAATGCGGTGTCAGCTCAATGGTAGCTCATTGACGCAATGACTCCAAGCGAATTTTTTACGCTACTTACTAGTGAGTGAAACGACGTTTGTGTGTCAGGCACGAGTTTGGTGTTATTGGCGCTACTGGCAATGATGACACTGAGCTGATGACGGTAGCGCTGGTAGTACAGCTTTTGAATCAGAGAAAGAATTGATGACCCGTGTAAATTATTATGGCTTTGGCTATTATTGGCTGTGACTTTGGACTAAATAAATGCTGCGGACATAAAAACCAGAGACATTTTTGAGTTTTATATTTTAGTTTTATTCCCCAATTAATATGGGTGTGTTTGAGCAGCCAAATAATAACAGTAGTATTGCTAAAGTGCTGCTTAGTTGATGGAATGTAGCTAATTTCCTAGTGATGATCAATAGATTGTCAACATTTCGTTCAACGAACGCGCGAAATTGCCACATCTGCTCAAATGTTGCTGAAGAACGTTATCCGCTGTCATAAAAAGTAACACTGCTGCAGGTCGAACACACCATATATCGAGAAAGTAACAAATAGACAACTTTGCTTTTTTTACAAATCGCTTGGCTGAGATTTTCATTTGTTGATTTAACTTAAGCTGTTATGCCAATATTTTTCAGCCAGCTTATTTTCAAATAGGTAATTTTTCCAAAGGCAAAATAAATTACAGAGTTATACTGCTTTCATACAGACGGCTTATTGAATAATAAAGGCAGTTTTCTACATTAAGACGCTTATTGAGCTCAATCTTCCCTACACAATTCGAATCTATAATTATTTCATTAGTAGCTAATCGAATGCCTAATGAAGTCAAAAGCACAATGCAACTCTGTTGGGAGCGTTCAGTTTCTTAGCTTTTGGTGTGCTCAGTGCTTAAAAATGTCATTTTTCAAAGTAAATGTCATTGTCTGCATGGCGGAACGATACAAGGTGGCCGCATCGAACAGCTGATTATAACCTTTTTTTATTTGATTTGATACATCAACTTCCGGCGCAGTACGATTTTGACATTTTTCCATCGAATTTACAAAAACAAAGTACATGGAATTCTTATTTATGTATGAGGTATGTCACCATGCTGCCACCTTGTACCGTTGCGCCATGATTGTCTGTCATATAGCATTGTCATTTTATTCGCTTGACATTTCATCTTTCATACTAATCGAGCAGTACCTTCTGTGTGAAAGCAAAAAATTTACGATTTCATTAGAAGGTGAAATGAGATCATTAAGTTTCTGTGTGAAAACAGTATTATACAGCCTTAAAAAGTCAGCTATGTTGCAAAGTAGCGACTGCCTCACAGTTTACATCGAGTAAATGCCTAAAAATAACGAGTGACGGCTCTTATTATATTTATCCTTTTTGGTACCATCTTATATTTAGAGAGTCTTTGATACTACTCATCATTATATAGAATGAAGAGTTAAAATTCAAAAGAAAACCAAAATTCACGAACTACAGCATTATCAACAGTACTCGTTGATAATGCTGGTGAATAGTTAACGAACTATTATAATAAGTTTTCAGCTAAGTTTCAAACCAGTATTTTATTTTGTGGTGGCAGGCCACTTGTTGTGAAAATAAAGTTCACCACAAATCTAAAATAAACTTTAAGGCCCGTATTATGTATGTCACCGTGAATGTTTGCGTCGCATTCACTCACATTCACATTCACCCATAATTCGTATTTTATAACTTCTTACGTATTCGCGTTTGTCCTCTTATGTAGTCACTACGTATTCACTGAGACTGTCAAACCCAATACGTAGCCAGTATAGTCACTTATTACTTTTGTTATTTCGGAAAATTTTGCAGTGCATTTTTTTCGGAATAACTTCGCAATATTGGCAATATTGCAGCGAAACACCTGACAATTGCAAAAAAAGAAAACAGTGTAAATTGCAACATTGATTGATTGTTAATGTTTTTAAAAGCAGTTGCTTCTTTACTTTTCAATTGCGGATGAATTTTGTATGTTCCTTTATCTTTTTCCCAAGTACTTCCGGCAATCGATTTGAGGATTTTGTTGCAGCCTTGCACTACAGCTGCAATTTTGGTAACATGCGCCTTGAAGTTCATACCACTATGGCCGTATGGGCTGCGCTCAAGCTTCCCTAGACACAGCCTCGTTGCAGTTGTTAACGCTACACTGTTAGTAATGTTGACCTGTTCTTTCTCATAATATAAAAGCTGAAATTAATACGCGTCCAAAAATATAGAGAGAGGTGTCAAAAGACGCGTATTGACCTCGATAACAATAATCCGAAGACGGAAAATAAAAATTGTATCTCTGTCCGTAGATACAATGCAGTTGAAGTTGGCATTTTATGTGGTTGTTGTAATGTTGTGCACTGAAAAAAACTTTGTGTAAAAAGGGATTTTGCACGCATTTAATTTTGATCCCATCCAATTGGTGGATCGGTCAGAGTAATTTTTATGAGCGCGGCCGAAGACCGCCAACGCAGAAAGGTGCTCTGCGCAAAAATATTATGGATGCCACCCCCTGGTTTGGAGGGACCCGGGGTAATTTTTCGGTTTTTCGTTAATAAATTTTGAACGAGTTAATATTTTTATTTTCGTTTGACACCTCTCACGATATTTTTTGACGCATATTAGTAGTCGACCCCTGTTCTAGAGTATTACCAAATTTCTAAATTTTTTTTCAATATTTTGTGTTCGAATTTTATTTTAAAATTCCTTCAATGTTCTTTCAAGTTGTATGTCGAGGTTGATTCTGGATAGGTAGTTTAACCTGTTACAGTACCCAGATCGAAGTTTAGCTAGAGTGACGCGCATTTCCCTAGGGAAAGTGAGTTCCTCCTCTGCTAGTTCTGGGAATTTTTCTTTGAGTACCGGATTTGTCGGGCAATTCCTAGCTTAGAGGTCCGACGCTTATTTGTGGATATCACTGAAGATCTGTTTGTGCTTTTTTGCTTCATACGGGTGTGTTCTCAGGTGCCGTATTTCCTCATAACGTTTACGGAGATTACCTCTTAAGCTCCTGGGCGGTGGAGCCTCATCAATCAGATGTCTGTTGGGATGCCCATGTTTCTGGGTATTCAACAGAAACAGCTCGACCATCTCGGGAATGATTTAATATGACCACATTGAACCTTCTAGGCCATACCACCAATAAATTTTTCTGAAGGACTTTTATTACAAAAGAAATACCAGTTTGGTTCCCTGGCTATAATTTTTATAGGTTTTTTTTATTCCAGTAAAATTTTACGAAATGTGCATCCACATTGAACGAAGCTCTGCATATAACCTTTATGGGCTGTCTATGGAATATTTGAATAATTTTTCTCATGAAATGTTAAGATTCTTCAGTTTTTACTCAAAAATTATCAAAAAAACGACCATAAAAAAGCGAAGTGAATGAAGCAAACGCGACCCAGAAGCAAGTGAATGTTTTGACAGCAAAAATGAGTGGTCGTGACACTTTGCGTCGCTATATAATACGAAAAAACGTAACACAATCACCTGCAGTCACCGATATTCACCGAGAGTCACTGAAGTGAATGAATGCTCTTATATGATACGAATTTGGTTTCACTTGGGTGAAAGTGACTCCTTGCGTCGCTTTGCGTTATACATAATAACGCCGTAAGACTACTTCGGCGAGATCTACCGACATAAATCGAATTATAAAATGTATTAAATGCGCTAAAGCACCAGCCACATCGCATGAAGGAGTGCTAAATCCGTTTTTTCTTCATCTCTTCGCGCACGTAAGTATTTACTTATGGCCTGTAATCTTTTAATTTCAATAAACTTTTTTTTCTTTTGCGAAAATATATTTGATATGATTTTTTTTTACGCCACCCAAACAACATTACGCCAACCTCAGTTTGGGCATGATCTATGATACCAATATTCTTTCAGATCATAACCCGCTACCAAACTTTACTGGCCAAGTCAGAGGGAGGCGCAACGCGTTTCGACGTCGCTTGCCAGCTCTGCGGGAAGGACCATAGTCTCCGAATCTGTCCCGAATATCGGAAAAAATCTCGGGCAGTGCTTCTAGATAAGTACTGTCCGAACTGTCACCCTTTCACAAGTGTAGCAGCAAGTATCGCTGCAAGAGGTGCCAAGAGAAGCACCACACCACCCTTCATTTAGATGAGCGTCGGCCGGTATGCGACGAGACAACCACAAATGGCGACGACAACACGTCCGACGACGCGTTGTCAATCAACCTGTCGGGGCCGGCTAAATCCTGGGCTCAGCAGGTGGAGGAGGAGAGAGCAAAGGCGGAGGAAGAAAGAGGTAAAACGGAGACAAGACCGTCAACGGTCAATCATGGGATGCGCAGTTTCGGGCCGCTGTTACAGCATGAAAGAAGCGCGGCGAAAGCAAATAAACGTCGAAACGAACGGGACAACTGGCGGCACCGCGACATCGGACTCCAAGGAGGTCCGACCAAGTCATCCAAAAGCGGAAGACAGCAGCGGCGAAAGAAATCGACGCCATACCCTTCTGACGCCCAAAATATACGAGCACTATCGCGCGACATACCGGAAGGTTTTCGTACAGGTCGACTCCTCCAAGCTACTCCAGCTCCCATCATGCAACCTTTCGTACCAATTGCGCCGACGGACATCGTGCGCATCGAATCACGCGGGCACTTACACTTGGTTCGCGCCATCATTGATCCCTGCGCCACCAGCACCATCGTCGATGCAGAGCTAGTACGCGATCTACAATTGGAGCGCCAAGAACCAGGGCAATGCACCCTTATTCTGCGCGGCAAGTTCAGGTCATCGACGCATGTCACCACTCAAGCCGCAGTGGTCAAAGGCCACTATCGCCTGAGTCCGCCGTCTAATGTGGACCCGAAGGTTGCCGCGCCCTTCGAATTCATGCGGCTAGCGGATCCGCAATTCTACCGCTCATCACCAATACGGCTTACACTCGGCACTGACATATACGCCGAAATGATGGTGGGCGGTACACCGGCATCGACAGTTGGCGGTCTCCTAACACAACCGACCGTGTTCGGATTGGTGGTCTCGGGAGCCTGCTAAAGATAAATATCCGATTTTCACGCCTCACACATGCGCCATCTTATATATATTAAATTAAATTTAATTTAAATTTAAATTTTTAATTTAATTTAATTTATTTATTTCTTACAGCTTATACTAAGCCTAGCTTATACCTATATATAGTAATTAATATATAATCTAATTAAATTAATTTATCTGCATCTGTTGACTGCACAAATTTAAGTCTAGGAATACAGCTATTATATATTATTTCTGCTCAGATCCTCTTTCCAGTTAGCTAAAATAAGGTTCTAGGCACTTTTACAAGAATGTTGCTGCGGTATAATAAATTTATTATCATCTAGGTACTTCACTAGCTTCACACGCTAACGTGTTAATAGGTCTTATCTCATCAGCTCTTATAGTATTCTTGACTTTCTCTGTTGGTACCACAATTGAAGTTTTCCATAGGTTAGAAACTACCCCTTTGTCTAGACTTTCATTTACAATTTGAGTATAAAAGTATCCCGTGTATGTTATAGAGTCCTTTATGACTCCTTCAGTTATAAGTTTTTTTCCTCCTATTTTATTTTTAATTTACTTACTATTTCTAGTATATCGCTTGCAGATTCCTTCTGAAATTTGAAAGTAAGAGTGCTACTTCAACAGCCGAAAGCCGTACCATTTGTTCATAAGTTTCACAGAGATTTCTTTTGAGTATGTTAATGTAGTCATTGCATTCGATAATGTATTGCTTAGGAATGAGACCTTGTTTTCGACACTGAGATACTCAAAGCCAGAGTAGTTAACCTGTCGTAATTTGTTGACAAGACTATCACATGCATAATATTCCCAGATGTTATGGTTCTTTTAGCTCTCATTTGAAATTCTCTGTCTAACTTGATAATGAACTGTATGGTTTCGTGATCAGAAATCTGATTCTCTTCCAATTTTTCACGTGAAATGTATTCATGAAGACGACTTTGTCATGTGTAAGAGAGTTGTTGTTTAGAATTTCGTTTAGATATGAAATAAAGTCAGCATCACTCGCACTAGGCGAATGATAAATCAATCCTATTTGATACTGGGGAAAGATGTTTTTGATGTTTACTATTATACACCAAATATTTTTGTTAATAGTGTTATTGTAAACTATTTTATACTCTTTTGAGTCATGTACATATACTAAAAACACCCCCTGTATGTCTGCTATGTGAATTACACCGTAAAGGTTTATATGTTGATATCTCTAACTCTAGGTTTGTAATTTCATCTGTGCAACAGCTTTCTGAACAAAGAATCAGATGAGGTTTCCGAAGTTCGGTAAGGCGTTCTAGCTCACCTTTATTAGAAACAATACTATTTATATTTAAATATATACAGTTCAGCTCATTTAATGCTCGTTGCTAAAACGCGCACTTCATTTTTAACTGTGCGTGTTTTTTGTACGCTGGGCAGTCTTTACTGAAAGCGTGATGATTGACATCTACTTCAATCACTTTCTTTTTCACCAGTTCACAACAGTTAATACATTTAATCGTATTAGATGTACATTCCTTGCTGTCGTGGGATCCAGTACATTTGCTACAAGCCACTTTATTAGTACAATCGCTCGCTTTGTGCTTATATCCCGCGCACTTAAAGCATCTCAAAACACTTACGTGTTCGTAAGCGACACAGGTATCCCACTCTATATATAGTCTCTTTTGCTGCAATATATTCTCAAATGTTATTGCATCAGTTTCGACTAATACAATATAACTTTCCTCCCTACGATTCGTATTTTCATACACCTTTCTAACTACAAACTCTTTTCCTGCACATGAATCGTTTTGCTTCGTTAAACACTCTATTAACCGTTCATTGCTAATCCTTTCAGTTATGCCAACTATCTTTTTATTTCACTTTTATTTTTGTTTTTTCCGCTTCGTAATCTTTCCTATAGTGTCTTTTACAAGCTTCCTTGTTTCTACACTCCACAATTATAGCCCCTTTATTTATCTCTTTAACATTTCTGACAAGGCCATCTGTGGGCTCAACAACTTTCTTCAAAGCTTCCTTAGTTTCCTTCGCTTTTTTGATTTTTTCGATTTAAAAACGATTTTGTTCTCATTTGATTTAACGGCCTGAGTAAACGTCAACTTAGTGTTAACGTTCTCGCTAGCTGCCTTCAAGTTACTAATAACTTCATTACTCTTTTGGAATTCATTAGCTATATCCTTTACAATTTCGTTTTTCATTTCATTTATTTTTACTTCTATATTGTGCTCCAGAAGGGAGTTGACATCTGTTAGGATGCTGCTTTTAATTGAGAACATTTATTGATAAATATTTGTTCAACTATTTGTTTTACGTCAGATACTTTCATTTTTGTTTGCTCACTTTGTTTATTAGGTGTTTGATCTCAATGAACTTTGTATTTGTATCTGACAAAGTGCATTGATTGCAGAACCATTTTAAATTCATGTTTTTCTGAGATTATTTTTATCTCGTTTCGCTTTATGTTACTACATTTGATGCAAAAACTATAGCCACACACACCAGAGCATGCTATTATTTCATCTACCTGCAGCAATTTCGCTGTACACTCTTTACATTATGTTGGCATTATGGATGTATATTGTTTGCGTTGTCACAAACAAATACATTAATTATATTAGTACGTTATCTTATACTACTTTTATATATGTAACTACTAATAATTTATATCAAATCTAGTTATAATAATAGATAACTAAAACTAAACGTGGTGGCAGCACTGCCAATATTCTTCTTCCCTTCGTATGTCACTCACCAATGCACTTATGATGCTGAACAGGCGCAAATATATTAAGGACTACGTCACAGACAGGAGAAGCAAAGCGAATAACAAAACAAACAAAAAAGAAAATCAGCAGTGAGAATGCCGTACGACAACAAAGCAGTCAGGCAGGTTTTTGTTTTACCTATTAAAGTGCAGTCAACTTGCAGGAACACTTGCTTGTTTATATTTATTTACCTTCGCTGCGCAGCGGCTGAGACGTTGACTCCTGACTCCACTGGAGCAGCAAAGCAAATCAGGATTATGATGTTACTCCCACGGTGCTTGTTGTCCACTTGTTTTAGATTTAGTTGATGTCCAGTGAGATGCTATGAGTATTTAATCGTTGTTTACGCGTTTATATCGTACGCAATTCACGTTAAACAATAAAAAAAATATATTTAAGTAAATATGCACGGAATTCAAAACCAGGTACGTATATTTAATAACTTCTTTTTCCATAGGAGAGCGAAACGTGAAGTCAACCAGGCCACAGGCCTAAATATATCCCCCCCCCGCCCCCCGCCCCGCACATCGTAACATAATTTTCTTTAGTTTATTTTCCTTCGTTTACTACCACCCACATATGCTTGTGATCACTAATACACACAAGTATCTGTGAGTGGTAGTACGTATGTATCTTAGATTTTTACCGCTGTGAGCCCGCGGTACAGCAACTTTGTTGCCGGGAAACCCAACGAAGGAGCTGTATCGTGGGTTCATCGGCTCAGGTCGCAAAGAGGCTCGTTGTCTATGAATCCAGGAGCCAACGAGGTACACGTTATTTCACGTCACCCTAAACACATATCCTTTTGCAATTACGTGGGTGCGCGCCGCTGCCACCACGGAATTGTTCAACCTTATAGTAGTACTTTACTGTAATACATTTAAGAAAAAAATAATAAACAATTTATATTGTAACGAATGTTAGCAGCACTGAGCGATGCTATCGTCTCTAAGCCGATGCTAAGCAGTGACGTGAATTCACATCCATAGATCAATCATTATGTATCTACATAAACGAAACAATAATTGCGTGTCTACACATATGTACCATGTACGTATACGAGCAGCGGAGAGTCAATGCACAAACACATGCATATATCTCAGATACTCCTGAAAGTATGCAATGAGAAAAACTATAAAATTATGCAATTGTAGTTACAGCTGAGAAGTTTGAGAGCTGCTGGACTAGTAGATTCTGGAAGCGCCTAGAAGATGCGAACGTTGAAATCCGAGAGTATAAAAGGCGGCAATTGTAGAGGCGCTGGAATTCAGTTTGATTTGAGATTTCGATTAAGACGCTATCTAGCGAGCAAGAGCAGTATTATTTTGAATGTAGAGTTTCATTTGAGCTATCAATCAGTTTGGTTACTAAGCAAGCTATTCGTTGCAAAGTATAAGTGTTATTGTGAAGTACTTTAATAAAGGCCATTTTTCGATTATTCAATATTGGAGTTATTTATTCAACAGTTTAGCGATACGAACGTTGGCAGGAGATTGCAAATAAGGGAATTGCAGTTACAATTGGTGTCAGAAGAGGAATTGTTGAATAAATTCCGAAGATTTGGAATACAACTTGGACATGGCAAAGTTGAGTGAATTGAAGATCCAGCAACTGAAGAAGGAGTTGGAGAGCCGTGGATTGAATACAAGCGGCGTTAAACTCGAACTTCAGGCACGGCTACGAGATGCAATGGAAGCAGAAGGAACTGATGTCGACGAGTATGTCTTTTATCCTGATGGGGACGAGACAACAACAAAAATTGAAGAGAAAAACGAAACATCGCAGGCAGTTACGGGCACAGACTTGAACATGATATTGGCTGCAATAAATGCTCAAACATCGACAGTGGCATCTCAGCTGGAATCGCAGGAGACACGTTTAACATCCAAGATGGAAGCACAAGAGGCGCGTATTTCAGAAATGTCGACACAGATTACATCGAAGATTGAGGCACAAGAAACGCGTATGTCAGAAATGTCGACACAGATAACATCCAAGATGGAAGCACTTACTTACTTACTTACTTAATTGGGCGCTTAACCGTCTAAACGGTTATGGCCGTCCAACAAGGCGCGCCAGTCGCTCTTCGCTCCGCCAACCGGCGCCAATTGGTCACACCAAGGGATTTTAAATCGTTTTCCACCTGGTCCTTCCAACGGAGTGGGGGCCGCCCTCTACCTCTGCTTCCATAGGCGGGTTCCGATAGAAACACTTTCTTGGCCGGAGCATCATCTTTCATTCGCATAACATGGCCTAGCCAGCGCAGCCGCTGCGTTTTAATCGCTGGACTATGTTGATGTCTGCGTATAGCTCGTACAGCTCATCATTAAATCCTCTTCGGTACTCGCCATCGCCAACGCGTAGAGGTCCATAAATCTTTCGAAGAACTTTTCTCTCGAACACTCCCAAAGCCGCTTCATCTGCTGTTGTCATGGTCCATGCTTCTGCCCCATATAGCAGGACGGGTACGATAAGTGACTTGTAGAGTATGATTTTCGTTCGCCGAGAGAGGACTTTACTTTTCAATTGCCTACCTAGTCCAAAGTAGCATTTATTGGCAAGATTGATTCTTCGCTGGATTTCAGTGCTGATGCTGTTGCTAATGTTGATGCTGGTTCCCAAATAAACGAAGTCTTTACTATTTCGAAATTATGGCTGCCAACAGTAGCGTGGTTGCCAAGGCGCATATGCGCTGACTCTTTGCTCGATGACAGCAGGTACTTCGTTTTGTCCTCATTCACCATCAAACCCATCTTTACCGCTTCTTTTTCCAGCTTGGAGTAAGCAGAACTAACAGCGCGGGTGTTAGGCCGATGATATCAATGTCATCAGCATATGCCAGTAATTGCACGCTTTTATAGTATATTGTTCCAGTGCGGTTAAGTTCTGCAGCTAGTATAATTTTCTCCAGCATCAAATTAAAGAAATCGCACGATAGGGGGTCACCCTGTCTGAAACCTCGTTTAGTTTCGAACGGCTCGGAGAGGTCCTTCCCAATTCTGACTGAGCTGATGGTGTTGCTCAACGTCATTTTGCACAGCCGTATAAGTTTTGCGGGGAAACCAAATTCAGACATAGCGGCATATAGGCAGCTCCTTTTCGTGCTGTCGAAGGCGGCTTTAAAGTCGACGAAGAGGTGATGTGTGTCGATTCTCTTTTCACGGGTTTTTTCCAAGATTTGGCGCATTGTGAAAATCTGGTCGATGGTAGATTTACCAGGTCTGAAGCCGCACTGATAAGGTCCAATCAGCCGGTTCACGGTGGGCTTCAATCTTTCGCACAATACACTTGAAAGGACCTTATATGCGATATTAAGAAGGCTGATTCCACGATAGTTGGTGCATTTTGCAGTATCCCCCTTCTTGTGGACTGGGCAAAGAACACTTAGATTCCAACCGTCGGGCATGCTTTCGTCCGCCCATATTTTGCTAAGAAGCTGTGCATGCGCCTTACCAACTCCTCGCCGCCGAACTTGAATAGCTCCGCAGGCAATCCATCAGCGCCCACGGCCTTGTTGTTTTTCAATCTGGTTATTGCTATTCTAACTTCGTCATAATCGGGCGGGGGGACATATATTCCATCATCATCGATTGCGGGATCGGGTTCTTCATCTCTGCGCGGTGAATTGCTGCCTCCATTAGGAGAGCAGAGAAGTGTCCCTCCATAATCTAAGCACTCTCTGGACATCAGTTACAAGGTCGCCGTTTTCATTCCTACAGGAGTTTGCCCCGGTCTTAAAACCTTCCGTCTGTCGCCGTATTTTTTGGTAGAATTTTCGGGCGTTATTCCTGGTGGCTAGCAGCTCAAGCTCCTCGCACTCACGCCTTTCTGCTTCTGCTTTTTTCTTCCTGAAAAGGCGTCTCGCTTCCCTTTTCAACTCACGATAGCGTTCACACACTCCTCTTGTCGCGCTCGCTTTTAACGTAGCCCTGTAGGCAGCGTCTTTCTTTCGGTTGCAACGCGGCATTCTTCATCATACCAGTTGTTTTTTCGTGGCCGCCGGTAACCAATTTTTTCCTCGGCGGCAGTATGAAGTGCTTTGGAGATATGCTCCCACTGCTCCTGTATTCCTTCAGGATGAGTTGTGCCCTCAGAGAGCAGGTGTGAGAGTCGAGTTGCGAAATCATTGGCAGTCTGTTGTGATTGAAGCTTTTCGACGTCTAGCTTTCCTTGTGTTTTTTGTTCCTTGTTTTTAGCCGCGTTGAGGCGGGTGCGTATTTTGGCTGCAACGAGATAATGGTCCGAATCGATGTTAGGTCCTCGGATCGTTCGCCACATCTAAAACACTGGAGGCATGCCGTCCGTCTATCACAACGTGATCGATCTGATGCGAGTGTTTCGATCAGGAGACAGCCATGTAGCTTGATGTATCTTTTTATGCATGAACCTCGTGCTTGATATGACCATGTTTCGAGCACCGGCAAAGTCAATCAGCCTCAGTCCGTTAGGAGAAGTTTCATTGTGTAGGCTGAACTTTCCGACTGTAGGGCCAAAAACACCTTCTTTGCCCACCCTGGCGTTAAAGTCGCCAAGCACGACTTTTATATCATGACGGGGGCAGCGCTCGTATGTGCGTTCTAATTGTTCATAAAAAGTGTCTTTCACCTCATCGTCTTTTCCTCTGTCGGCGCATGGGCGCAGATGAATGATATATTAAAAAATTTTGCTTTTATTCGAATAGCGGCGAGACGCTCGTCCACAGGCGTGAACGCCAGCACTTGGCGACAAAGTCTCTCTCCCACCACGAATCCGACGCCGAAACTGCGCTTATTCGCATGGCCACTCCAATATATGTCACAATTTTTATCTTCTTTCTTCCTTGCTTCGTTCCAACGCATTTTTGGATGGCGGGTGATGTCAGATTTGCTTTGACGAGGACATCAACCAGCCGGGCATCTGCACCAATCCCATTCAGGGAGCGGACGTTCCAGGTGCATGCCCTCAATTCATTGTCCTTCAAACGTTTGCCATGGTCGTCATCAATAGAGAGTGTATTTATCCGAGGCTTGTTGTTATATTTCATTGGAGTATGGTTTTACGTGGCGGGTCCAAGCCAGCGCACAACCCGCTCAGCGGGGGTGAAAATATTACTTGGCACGTTTATATAGCGAGCCGCTTGCTCCAAGACAGACGCCCGCTTGCAGCCGCACCTAGAGGTGTACAGACGCTGCCGATGAAATCTCCCCCGGCTAGCCCTTAAACCGATTATGTCAGAGTGGCCTAGCCAGGTTGTCGCCTTCTCACATTAGCTCACCGCTAAACGGGTGTTTAGCGGCTACCCAGAGGATACTTGGCCGCAAGCGAACGGCAGTAGTGAGCTGCTTGAACCGCATGCAAAAGAATCGCTCTGGCCAAGATGGAAGCACAGGAGGCACATATTGCAGAAATGTCGTCAGAAATAACATCGAAGATTGAAGCACAAGAAACGCGTATGTCAGAAATGTCGACACAGATTACACAACTGAAAGAACAAGAGGCACGCATAACAGTACAACTCGAAGCGCAAGAGGCGCGTATATCATCAAAACTCGAAGCGCGTATGGACGAGAAAATAACGCAGTTTGAGGAAAAAATCGAAGCCGAGGTGGATGCTTTGAGAGGTCGTAGACAAGAGCTGCAATTAAATCGGCCGGCTGCTTCAGCGAGTAATACGAAGGTAAAAACTCCATCTTTTGACGGTTCTGTTCCTTTCCAGGTCTTCAAGCTACAGTTTGAGAAGACCGCAGCAGTGAACAACTGGAATGCTGAAGATAAAGTTGCTGTACTCTTCGTAGCATTGAAAGGACCAGCTGCCGAAATCTTACAGACTATTCCAGAGTACGAACGGAACAGCTATGAAGCATTGATGGCCGCTGTCGAGAGACGTTATGGAAGCGCGCATAGAAAACAGATATTCCAAATTGAGTTGCAAAACCGTCACCAATGAGCGAATGAGACTTTGCAGGAGTTTGCCTCGGATGTTGAAAAGTTGGCACATTTGGCAAATGCGGACGCACCCGTGGAGTACACCGAGAGGGTAAAAATCCAGAGTTTTATAAATGGCATACGGGACGTAGAAACGAAGCGAGCGACATATGGAAACCCAAAACCTACATTTGCAGAAACGGTATCCCATGCACTGACTCAAGAAACAGCATTGCTTCTGTGTAAGCCAGTTTACAAAGCACACCGTGTGGAGGTAGAAAGGCCAGAGTGGGTAGACGCAATATTGGAGGCGCTGAAAGGATCGCAAAAGCGGAGTGAAAAAGTTATCAAATGTTTCAAATGCGGGAAGTCCGGTCACATTGCCCGTCATTGCGATCTTGATCCTAGTAGTTCCCACAATGTGGGGTGGCCGTAAACGCAAAGCTGGAGGAGATGAGCAAGAGCGAGTAAGAGGTAGAGATCGAGAGCTAGATCCAGCTACTGAATGCCCTGTGATATCTGTGTTGCAAATTGGTAGAAAATCGAGCAGTCTTACCGTCAGAGGAAAGGTGGATGGCAAAGAAATGTACTGACTGTAGATACGGGCGCATCTCATTCCTTGATTCGATCTGATTTGGTCTACAGGATAGTAAAGTCATTACCTGGAGCAAGGTTGCGTACGGTCACAGGCGAGTATAACCAAGTCCAGGGAGAAGGGATATGTGAAGTCCTAATGGGAAGGTCATGGTTTTACACAAATTCGTTGTGGCGGAGATCGTTGATGAAGTCATATTGGGAGTGGACTTCTTGGTTGACCATGACATCAGGATCTATATGCGGAGAAAAATTATGCGCTATAAGAACCAGGACATACCACTAACTTTAGTTTGAACAAGTAAGGAAGGCTAAGTTCGGGTGTAACCGAACATTACATACTCAGTTGAGAGCTATGGAGACAAAATAAGGAAAATCACCATGTAGGAAAATGAACCTAGGGTAACCTTGGAATGTGGTTGTATGACATGTGTATCAAATGGAAGGTATTAAAGAGTATTTTAAGAGAGAGTAGGCCATAGTTCTATGGATGGACGCCATTTAGGAATATCGCCATAAAGGTGGACCAGGGCTGACTCTAGAATTTGTTTGTACGATATGGGTATCAAATGAAAGGTGTTACTGAGCATTTTAAGAGGGAGTGGGCCTTAGGTCTATCAGTGGACGCCCTTTCGAGATATCGCCATTAAGGTGGACCAGGGGTGACTCTAGAATGTGTTTGTACGATATGGGTATCAAATGAAAGGTGGTAATGAGTATTTTAAAAGGGAATGGGCTTTAGTTCTATAGGTGAACGCCTTTTCGAGAAATCGCCATAAAGGTGGACCAGGGGTGACTCTAGAATATGTTTGTACGATATGGGTATCAAAGGAAAGCTGTTAATGGAGTATTTTGAAAAGGAGTGATCCTTAGTCCATAGGTGGCCGCCGTTTCGAGATATCGCCATAAAGGTGGACCAGGGGTGTCTCTAGAATGTGTTTGTACGATATGGGAATCAAATGAAAGGTGTTACTGAGCATTTTAAGAGGGAGTGGGCATTAGGTCTATAGGTGGACGCCTTTTCGAGATATTGCCATTAGGGTGGGCCAGGGGTGACTCTAGAATGTTTGTACGATATGGGTATAAAACGAAAAGTGTTACTGAGCATTTTAAGAGGGAGTGGGCAATAGGTCTATAGGTGGACGCCTTTTCGAAATGTCGCCATTAGGGTGGGCCAGGGGTGACTCTAGAATGTGTTTGTATGATATGGGGTATCAAATGAAAGATGGTAATGAGTATCTTAAAAGGGAGTAATCCTTAGTTCTATAGGTGGACGCCTTTTCGATATATCGCCATAAAGGTGGACCAAGGGTGACTCTAGAATGTTTGTACGATATGGGTATCAAACGAAAGGTGTTACTGAGCATTTAAGAGGGAGTGGGCATTAGGTCTATAAGTGGACGCCTTTTCGAGATATCGTCATTAGGGTGGGCACAAAGGACCTTCACCTGTGGTGAGCTCGCTTCAGAATGCTGATTATCGCGCGAGGGTGTGGGGGGGAGGGTAGTGCAACGAAAGGTGTCTCACTAGAGCTATTTTAACGAGGGACCCCCCCCGTGGGCACAGTAGGCTCTCATCCAGTGTGACGTCAAGTCATATTCGAGATATCGCCATTACATAGTGTGGTGCCACGGCTGTTGACCTCTATAAGTCCTTCGTGCGCCCCGATCCCCACTGGGGTATCAAACGAAAGGTGTATACTGTACGCGCCCAATTTCTAAAGCCAGGACAGTGGGCTATTAGGTCTCATAGTGGACGCAACTTGTCAGCCCTTCTTATCGCGGGCGGGGGGATGTGAGGCGTGTTTTTTTTTGTTTGGCCAGGGGTGACTCTAGAATGTTGTTTGTATCGACTCCAGTGGGTGTGAGAGAGGAAGGATGTAATATGGTCCAGGTATATGCAGTACCTCTTTACCACGGCGCAGTAATCCATTCGTTCTATATGTGGACACGCTATTCCGAAGATATAACGCCACATAAAGTTGCTGGACACAAGCCCGGTCTGCACTCTACGCAATCGCTTTGTACGATATGCGCGCTATCACACAGAGAACCAGCGTGTGTTACCTGAGCAGTGGTTTAGATGTGAGGGGCGAGATGGGGAAATAAGGCTAAGGATGGCAACGCAACTATTTTCTGTATTGTATTTATCGCCACCCTAAGGTGTGTAACTCAATGGGTACGGCCCCACTACCTACGAACCACGCTTGTCGATCCCTGCCCGCGTATCAACCGCGCAAAGCCGTCCGCTGTACCTCGAGCACTCTATTACTACAAGATGCGGAAAGTGGGCTGGCCATAAATAAGAGATACTAATACGGCACTCCCGGCTCGTTTCGAGGGAGGGTGATCGCCATAAGAGGAGTGAGGCACCAGGCACGCCGACTCCTAGCGATCAATGTTTTGGGGGGGAGCGGATAAATAGGGATTCAAACAAGAATGTAAGTTACTGAGCATTTTAACACCCCGACCTTGGGATTCCGTGGGCCATTACCGGTACTACTCACAGGCTGGCCTTCCTTGTCGCAGCACCCACTCCGCCCAATAGGGTGATGTGCCTTAGGGCGGCTCTAGAAATGTTAGTACAGATATGGGTATCATACGAAGGTGTTACAGACGCATTTTCCAAAGATGGGCCCCCCCCCCACGCCCCCCCCCCCTCACCCCCCCCCCCCCCGTGGACATTAGGTCTACATAAGGTCGGACGCCTTTTCGAGATTATCTTGCCATTTAGGGTAGGGCCACACAGAGGTGACTCTACCGCCTAGAACTGTCTGATGCTACGATCATGGGTATCACACCACACACACCGATCTTCCCGAGCTACACGAAGAGTTGTTACTGCACCAGCCCATACTTTCACAAAGAAGGGATAAACAGTGGTGGCATTAATTCGGTCCATGCACCTAAGGTGTGTTACGCCTTTTCGATGTATATCAGCACCTATCACCCATAGGGATGGGCCAAGGTGTGCACACTAGAATGTGTTGTACCGATCATGGATATCAATTAAGGGTGATTGAGATGAGGTTTTTGAGAAAGCAGTATTTTGTGGTCTCTGGCCCCCCCCCCCCTAGATGCCGAGCCACTATCGCTCCGGAACGGTGTTCTCGCGTATTTATCGGAACACATACAATCCCGATGGACCAGCGCCTGCTATTCTATGAAAAAATCTGTCGAGGCGTACTGCTAATTTATTTTATATGCAATACCACTAACAGTATTCATGCAAGATTCCAAGGAGCTTGTTGATTTTGCCCTTGTAGAACTTTTATCATTATTCTTCCTACCTTAATATGGTAAGGAATCGGTTCACACCATTTTACAAATTTTTTCCAAAAGTTATATTTTGCTAAAAGTCAATAAACCAATCCAGTTACCATAGTTTAACCATCCCTTTTTTCGTAATTTGAGCTAATTAAATAGAATATACCACATGCATTTTTTCAATTCCTTCGTAAACCTCCTTCACCGCCATCCAGTCGTGTCATACCACACGTGTTGTGTTTCGTCGGTCGCATCGGTCGGATTCACGGCTATTTGGCCGTATATCGAGACATAAATGTGATGTTCAGGATTAGAGGTATTTTGGTACATTCGGATGTAAGTTAGGTAAAAGAACAATATCGGTTTTGCTCAAGTTATGTGTTTAATCAGCCGGGGAGCGCCCAGTGTGACTAGTTTACTGGTTTTTCACTCTGGACTACCTGATTGCTCATCAACAAATGGTGGCTTGTAGGCTAAATACGCACGCGATTTCGGCCAGTTTTCACACTACGCACCCACAGTTCCATCCGCTCATAGAATCTATGAATTAGCCTACCACAATTTGAGAATGGATGGTATATATTTGTTCGACTCCCCTATCGGCACTTACAAAGCCCTATTCTAGACCAACACTCACAAGGAACACATGGGCGCGAGCCTTTTTTTCCCGCATCCACTGCCCATTTTGAAATTTCTTATTATTTTTGTACCTCCTTCTCTCCCCCCCACACCGCTATCTCGCCAATGTCCACTCATCATTACGAGGCACACCGATCGACAATATTTGAATTAATTTTTATATTACCCTCACCCACGCGAGCTAAAGATACCTTAAAATTCTGCTTCTGCTTAAAACTTTGAATGTAAAAAATTTTTTCATCTTTTTAAACAGTGGCTTTCTGTGTTCATCCCCCAGATCACAACTTTTCCCTGCACTGTCGAATTGTTATATAGCACATGATATAGTAATATAGTAGCAGCGTTCCTTGCAAATTTCATTCACGATATTCTTCAACAGACTGCCAAATTCCAGCTTGCCAAAACTTAATTAAATTACCATTCTTGTAAAAGTGGGCGGCATAATTGCCAAACGCACACAGTGTGCCGACCACAACAAGGTGCTACTATCATTTCTCCTATTCCACGCGTCACCAACGCTCAAAGAGCGCCCATTCACTGCCATTAGTCGCCTTCATCTGCTTTAATTTGCCACTACTCAGGCAATGAATCATCGCATTTTTTCACGGTTTTTTTCGAAAATTTTCGAATATCGAAAAAGTCAGGCGCAGTGGTTTATAGTCGATATAATAAACTTTCACGACAGCTCATTTTACAAGGAGCGATATCCCCATGTAGATGAAAACGGGCCGCGTAGTGATTTATTTTCTTACATACACAACCCACTCTTCATACAAGATAGTCAAATTAAACCTTAACTCATGTCTCATCGTGTTAACGGATCGGACGGCACGCGCACGGCACACCGGACATCGGCTCACATCAAATTTTTTCTATCGATACAATGATATATTTTGAATATAGGAAAGATCTTTATTCCCACATCCTACTTTATTCGTATTCGCGTTCCTCACCCTACCATACCCCTCGCCTAGGCATATCACAACCGGGCACACCAAAATCTTAATTAAACTTAATATACTCTGTTGAGCATCTGACTCAACTAACGAGTAGTATAAAAAAAGGGTATCAAGCAAGTAATCGGGTACTGGTGAA
Organism: Eurosta solidaginis; assembly: GCA_029619165.1. Taxonomy (NCBI): domain Eukaryota; kingdom Metazoa; phylum Arthropoda; class Insecta; order Diptera; family Tephritidae; genus Eurosta; species Eurosta solidaginis. The sequence goes on along the minus strand of JARSSU010035888.1, from coordinate 5,968 downwards.
AGAGAAGAAGAAGAACACCCTCCCGCAGGTTTGACAATAGGCTTTCCCGGAAATAATACAAGGTAAGAGTTAGATGAGACGGAGCAGCGCCGCCAACCCCACAACCCCACTCACCATGAACTCGAAAGGTACTGAAGTATATAAAAGAAGAGAAACAACTAGTGGGAGCTGGCATCTAAAACAGATGACAGAGGGTGCCAGTGATGCAGTAACCACGACTTGTTCAACATTTCAACTTTATTTTTATACAATGCGAAGAATAGAAGCTAACAATTGCATACTACAGACCAAAAAAATACAAAAAAAAAAAACCCTCCCGGCCCCGGGGGGCCCCCCCCCCCCCCCCCCCCCCCCCCCCCCCCACCCCCCCCCCCCCCCTCCCCCCCCCCCCCCCCCCCCGATCATCTTCTTATTCAGTTATTGATGCACAACTGCCATCACGCAGTAGAACCACAGATAATATATCAGATTCTTATCAGATACATTCTAGCTGATCAAGTATACATTGATTTAACGATTCGCCTCGTTTAAAATCATGTCAAGTTATTGGGGTAATTTTCATTTATGCACCAACCCCCCCCCCCCTCCGGGCGGTGTTTGGGGGGGGGGGGGCCCCCACCCGTTTGAGGGCACACCCTCCCACTGTCTCATGCTACAGAACACCCACGCCCCACAACCACCACCCACAACCAGAGAGAGTACTATTGATAGTTATTGAGAAATTTACGAACACCGATTGAACTGAATATTAATATAATATATCTAGAAAAGTAAACAAAAAAGACATCAGAAGTCACGCCACCAACCTCACCCATACAATTATTATTATTTGTCCGTATTAACCCGCACAACCACCCACACCCTTATTTCACCCCAAGCGGGGCAGCCAGCTAATATCGGGGGGGGAGGTTCACATATAATGGGAGTTAAATTTATTTTGGAGGTTTAGAGAAAGGTGACGAGGCAAATTTTTAGGGGGGAGGAAATTGTTTGAGTTATGGAATTTCTTAAATGCTCCACCTCACAGCCCCACACTCAACCAGCTATTCTACTATATTAGTGGTGGTGGCGTCCACCACCCCTTATGACGGTTATAAGCATAAGTTTCCCCCACCCCCCCCCTTTTCTATATATCCGATATTCCCCCTCTCATTTATTTGGTTCGTGGGACAGAAGATTATTAAGCATTAAATTCAATGCGGTGGGGGTGATCGTGCGGGGTAAAATTATTTTTGAGGGGTTGCTACGTTGTGGGACCTAACCCCCCACTCATTTTGTTGTATAGTGCATGTCCACTAACCCTATAGTGAGGGCTATCCATCATCCAACGCTGGCGGAATAGGTTAAAAACGATGAGCAAAAGTTGACAAGATAGGTCCTGCGGCACAAATCAGTGTGGCTATACGACACTTCGACCCCCCCAACACACAGTTGCCTATTCATAGATGTTTGGCGGACGAGGTAAGTGAATGTTGGTGATGGGGTGGTGACTAATAAATGGGGGTAGTGTGGCGTCTGGGATAGCGGGTCGCAGGATTTCTATGACCCCACCGAACTTCCCTCGAAGGAAGATACTTTATCCGTCTTGTGCTGCAGGAAAGAATATGTTAAATTGAATTCAGAAAATTAAAATATGTACTAACTAGACTGCTGACAATTGACTCAGACAGGACCGTATCACTGGTGGACCACCCTGTTCCTGTGATTGAGGGTCACGAATATCCTTGTGCATCATTATGCAGTATGGGGATAATATATGATCAAATGAATTATATGTACAAAAGGGGGGGCCGGTGGTGTTTTATTGTCCCCGTTGGTGATAGGGGGTGGGGGCAGCTAACGACGTCGTGCTTCACTATAACTGCTTCTCTCCCGCATCCGCTATGTTTAATGCTAACTCAACAGCTAAAAATATAGTCTGTCCGCCGCACCCAATCCTACTAATTTTTTTCCCCAAGCCACATAGATGGGATGTTAATTTGTGTACGTCTGTAGATTCACAATTGAGGGTTTGTGTTATATTTTAAGAGGGACACCTCTTAACTTTGACTTTCACAATTATTCGTACCAAAAACCCCTCCACAACATTGACCCACATACCGCCACCCGGGACCCCCCCCCCGGTATTATTTATAGGGGGGGGAAGCGCTGATACTGGGCGTTTGGGGGGTGGTGCAGGGGGAGGGCGGCAATGTCTGCTTTTCACTGGGGGTTATGTGCTCGGTCGTGTCGACCTTCTTCAACCTATTCAGATAATTCCTCTTCTACACAATTCGACAAATAGCCTCACATAAGAATCGCGCCCCGGGGGATGGGATATCACTTTTTTTTTTTCTAATACCATGTAAGTTAAGGGGGGGGGGTGTCACCCGGGGGGATCGCGGAAAGGTAAAGATTAGGGTTCCGGAATTGGGGTATAAGGGTTCCACCTTATGTTCGGTGGCGTGGAAAAGATCCCCCAGGGATCTGACCGTTTCTTCCTTCCCGCTTGTTCCCGTTGTGTGTATATGACTGTATTCTCCTACATAATGACGGGGACTTGCACCGCTTAGGCAAACTCTCGATCTACACAATCTCGATAGTGTTTCGCATATTAGTATCAAAACTAGTCTAGTTCTATTTTCAAACAAAAATTTCTAACTTCTAAAAGTGTTTATATTTTGATCTTGATTCATTTAAATATGATTAAAGGAAAGAATTAACTTGCTCCAATATACTTAAGTGAAAAAGAAGGATAAATAAGTAAATTTTTATATAAATTAGCTAATTTCATATCGGATTTTTTTTTTATTTATTATTTAATCTATACACCTTCAGTGAGTCACCAATTAATACAAATGATACATATTATATGTTATCAAGTCTATAGTTTTTCACATCAATATTTTATATGTGGTCTTTTAAATGAAGTAACCATAACAAGCCCACGTGTGGCTCCCACCTAAAACTCCTAATGTGTGTGTGGGGGGGGTCGAAAGTTTTTTTCCTGACGGCTCATCTGCGCCAAGGCGTGTCAATCACCGTGGGTGGGCTTTCCCCCCCCCAGACATACAAAATCGGCTGCCACCAACCCCCTTCCAAGAAAGATTTTATACAGGACCGTCTTAGTTGTTTAACTATTACACAGAATATTTTCATTTATATCCCACTGCCATGTGAGAGAGTGCGCTGGCTTGGTGATTGCCACGCGAGGGAAAGACGAGGACTGCCAGATGAAAGTGGAGACAGAGCAAGGAACCATCAGGAATGAAAGTTATATCACTCTCTTCTGCAGTGGGATTTTTCAGGATATGTCACGAGACTACGACCCGTCACACAAAATAGAGTGACGAGAGCATAGGCACAGGACGTGATGAGAGACAATGAGAGGGATGAGAGGAATGCCAACCTGGATACGTCCGACTCAACCCCTGAATGGGAAATTGGTGACTATGATGCCACGACACCTGCACTGAAAGAACACTGTCCTGACGTCAAAGAAACAATGACATCACCGCACCATCACAAAAAATGCGGACGAAGCAAGGAAGAAAGAGATAAAAAATGTGGACATATATTGGATTGGACCATGCGAATAAGCGCAGTTTCTGGGTCGGATTCTGTGGTGGGAGAGAGACTTTGTAGCAAGTGCTGCGTTCACGCCTTGGACGAGCGTCTCGCCGCTATTCGAAATATAAAAGCAAAATTTTTTAATATATATTCCATCTGCCGTCCCATTGCAGCCGACAGAGGACGAAAGGACGATGATGTGTGGTGAAAGAAAACTACTTGTTTTACATGAAAGTTCAATAGAATCGCACATACGGAGCGCGGAGAGCCCGTCATGATATCTAAAAGTGTGCTTGGCGACTGGTAACGCCAGGTGTGGAGGGTAAAAGAAGGGTGGTTGTGTGTGGTGGCCGTACAAGTCACGGATAAGTTCGAGCCTTACACAATGAAACTTCTCCTAACGGACTGAGGCCTGATTGGACTTTGCTCGGGTGCTGAACATGGTCATATCAAGCACGGGCAGGAGGTATAATGCATAAAAAGATACATCACACAAGACTACAATGGGTAGTGATAGTGATTTTTCAACTTGATTTCTGTCTTCTCTTGCAATCTTCGAAAATTTTGTTTTGTTTTTACGATTATGATAACGATGCCCGCGCGGCGAGCGATCGCGTGCGAGCGTCGGAAACGAAAACTACACTCCGCACCGCGCATAATCAGCATTTCGATCACGTTTGTCGATATTGTTTGATGCAAAGACGCTGTGGTTTTGGTTGTTGTGCGCGGGATAGTATTCGGTAGGAAATTTCTTAATGCGATAATGATAGTAATATATGTGTATAACGGAGTAAAACACTTTTCAAATTGGGTTTGGGGATATTGTTTTTTGGTGGAATTTAGACGGAACGGACCCGTGCATGTTATTTCTAATCAAATGCCGTCATAACGCTCCGACCGGCCCATTACACGGGCCATGGGTCCCTCCATGACCAGTTGTTAGGATGTTAGCGAAACGATATTCCGTGACGGTAGGATGGAGACCCTGGGCGCCCCTAACATCGGCGCGAACGATTTGTACCTAGTCCTTTTCCCCCCTCCTAACCCTAAAAGTGATGACCTCCAAAACGCACCTAAACATCGATTTTTTTCGGACCACCAAATAACCCCCAATGCTCATTCCCACTTACAAATAATTTTTCTAACAAAGTCGGTACACAAAGTGTACGCACCTCCCCTTACTTTTCTCTCGTCATTTTTTTACCCTTTTTCTTTTACTCCTTATTTTTTTTTTTAAAACATTATTATTCACTACAACAGCTTCCACCGACCGCTTTATAAATATCAACTCAAAATATTTTTTTTCAAAACATAGAAACTTCAAAATTCTCATAAATGAAACAATAACATTACACCCCTAAAACAATTCCATTATATATTTCTAAAATATAACCAACTTGAAACCAAAATCAAGACAATATTGTTATAAAATTGAACAAATTAAAACCCAAATACATACAAAACTATTTATCTGGTGATCGGGAACAAGAAAATAAAAAGGTAACGTTTAAAAGGAATAATATGTTTTTTTTTTTGTCTTATGTTTGTGGCCTAACTTTGAATGACGAATATTATTTTGCTGCATTTCTATTATCATAAGCCTTGATGTGGGTTGATAAACTCAAAAATATGCTGTTTGCATATACTAGGTCCAAATGCATGCACAAGGTATACACATACTACCAAGTTTGGTTTTGTTGGAAAATTCCATTTGTTCACTTATAAGAAAAGTGAATGGGACCACTAAAATCCACATCAAAAGACATTACGTGCCGCAAAACAAAATCTCCATTTTTAAAGAAATAGAAAAATTACATCCCCCAGTCCAAGACCCCCACCCCAACCCCGCCCAGTCCGGCTGTGGCGCCGCACAAACAATTCACTCCCATTTTCACAGTGAAGAAACAGGTCAATCCCCTGTTTCACAGGCAACACGTCACCGAAAGACCACGCAACCCCAAGCCACATAAATTACTTTTACATCAGCGAGATTGGGGGACACTAATTCAACTCACTAAAATAACAACAAATAAAACAAGAAAAGAGCATATCAAACCATGTGAAAAGAATGACCTATTTATGTGGTGTGGAGGACTGTAGCCATGAACCAGTATATTTTCTAAAACCTCAGTAAATCATAATGTAGTCACAACGAATGGTTGATAATCTGAGAAAGGAAACATCTTCACAGTCTGTTGTACCTCGTCTAATATAACTAAACAAAGCAAAGAAAAAAACACAAAAAGGCATACTTCAAATAGCCAATTTAGATACAAAAATAAAAAAAAAAACAAGACAAATATAGATGCTAATAAAAAATAAAAAGCAAAAAAAACAAAAAAAAAAAAAAAGCAAAAAAAGTAATAATTAAAGACAAGGAAAAAAAAAAAAAAAAAATAGAAAAAGCCAGGAAAAAAAA
>JARSSU010035886.1:0-14046 GCA_029619165.1 Eurosta solidaginis | reverse complement strand
GTGTATGCTTTCCATTATAAACATTTACGTTTACTTACGAATGTAAAGCAGTTTAAACGCGGCAATAAAATATTGTTGGTAACAAAGTGGTAACAACCAAAAACAGCAATCACAACAACGCGCAAGTACAAATAAATACATAAATATGAAATATGCTGCATGGAGCACGACTGAGTTGACAAAAACGACTAAAAGTGCACCACACGCGTCCCTAACGCTTACCAGCGCGCTGGCGGACAGTCGCTGTTTTTATTTTTCTTATTATATTTGATTTTTGTCAGAGCGTTGTTTGGTTTCAGTAAAAAAAAATTGTTGCACTCACAACCGCTGAGCCGTCAAGTCGACGAACTTTTAGCGCGCCAATGAAACCACCGGAAAGCCACAGCCATTGCAGCAGTTGAACTTTGGTATTATATATTACTTGCCTGGTATGTATGTAAATGTACAAAGCCAAAACAGCCACAATATTTTTGCTGTACTAAATTTTTTACTCATTTTATGCTTTTAAGTTACTTAAAAACAAGAACATATTTAGGCAGTCAAGTAAAGAATTGAGTACCTTTTAAGCTAACCACACCAAAGAAACTTGTAGATCTAAACAACCGTTCATGTTACAAACAAAGAGGGTAAAGAGGCAAGGAATAGTAAAAGGAAAATACCAACAGAATCAAACAACTCAAATGACAGCAAAAAATGCCAAAGTAATAATGTAAGAATGACAAAAACGAAACAAAACAAATCACTTAAAAACTTAAAATAAACGAGTACATGCTAGAATGTGAAGTTTTTAGTTTCATTTTGTCTGTCAGTTTCAAAAATTATTTACGTAATGCTAGTACAAGGATGATTTAAAAGCATTTCATGTTACCGCCCACAAGAATTTTAGTACTTGGAAAGATGCAGAGATTTTTTCTAGTTTAGTGCAACTGAACTTCAATGACATGCTAAAGCAGCCTACTCCTGGTAGATCTTAATTCTTGAATGATTATGTAGCAGATAATATATTTTTAGAACAAATTTTTAGTACTGATTTTAGTACTGATTTTTAGTACTCTTCGCAGGATTTTCCGCCTTGCATTTATTTTTTTATTTTATTATTATTTTTTTTTAACTAAATAATGAAACGAATTACGCTTTCACTAATAACATTTTTAAAGCAGTTTTATTTCGAGTATAAGCGAAAAACTCATAGCATGTACTAAAAAACCTTCGTCACTCTTGCAAACTAAAGCACTACTTTTACATCCTGTAATTTTTCTTTATGTGTTTAGTATTCCATTTCGTATCAGCTTTAACCAGACCTTTTTCTAAAGCCATCGCTCTCTTTTAGTAGAGGATTTAGAACACTTTTGCTTTATTATTACTTTTTAGCACACTTAACTGTTAAATTGTCAGCATTACAAAATAATATTTACTTCAACGATAGCCAGTAAATCGTGCAGTTCTTTACTAGTACATCCATCTCACCTTTAAATTTAGTCCGAACCTTAAGGTTGGTTAAGGAACCGCGCCCTCTTTAAGCTTTCATATTTACAACTGGAGATAATAGTCAGTAAACTTAGTAACAGTGAAACAAAGAATTTCAGTATCGCTAAAAATGCAGTGACATAGAAAAAATTGTACCGAAAACCATTCACAAGTCATATTCAGTTGTATTGGAATGTCAGATGGGATTCCAAAACAGTCCCGAAATGATAAGGTTAGGATCCAAAAACAGTGCCAAAACTATCTAGTGAGGATCTCAAATGATGCTAAGTCACTCCGATTCTACTCCAATATGGGTCGGAAATAATTCGCAGATGGTATCGAAAACGCTCCAATCCCTTTCAAAACCAGTCCCGAAATGATAACAAAATGGTCTCACAAATTTGGCGCAAACGATCACGAAATATTCACGTAGTTATCTCGAAAGCTATCCAAGAACAATGTGAAATAGTTTAGAAATGAACCAAAACATAGCCCAAACATAATTCAGATACAACGTGGAAATTATATAGAAACTATTCTCAAAACAATTTATAAATGAACACAATATCATGCTGAAATGATCTCGAAAAGAATCTCAATATAACTCCACATATAATATTGAAACGGTGCCAAAATTAACCTGAAAACGAGTCGGAAATGATATAGAAAATAATGGTTTCGTATTCGATAAGATGAGCCTAAAATTATCTCGAAAATATCCCCAAAACCTACTGCAGACAGCATAAAAATAAAATAGAAATAATCCCGAAATTGTTCCGATATATTTTGGAATTACTCCCGATGGTATCGTAACACAAGTTCAAAACGATTGCAAAAAACAAACGCAAAAATTATTCTAAACACAATCTCGAAAATGTTCCATAAATAGCTCCAAAATGATATCAAAAGTAATTCTGGGATAATCTAGAAGTAGTCACCACGAACTGATCCCGAAGACAAGCTCAAAGTGCTTCAAAGATAACTTCAATATGACCCAGAAGTGGTCCCAAAATGTTCCGGGAAATGTCCCTTTGTGCTCTCAAAACTTCATGACCTATGCACTTCATAAAACCTAGTGCTTAGAAAATGTTTTCAAAATATTGGCTACCTGTGTGCACTGAACATCTAAACATTAAAATCTTCACAGGTCAGTAGTTAAAAAATGTTCACGAAAATGCCCCCTCTTTTTTCTTCTTGTAGCGATAGACACTTCCCGAAGCTGCTGGGGAGTATTATCGATGTTGATGGCCCTTTATCGTATATGATCTGATACATTCCCGTAACTAGCTGAATTAAGCTACTTGCCTGCCCGACCATCTCGGGCACGATTAATTTTGACCACATATGTGAGGTTAACATTTGGAATGAAGAAGCTGTGAATCGCTTGAATCCCTCAAGGCACGCAATAGTATTTGGTAATATATATTATTTATAATACCACGAATACCTCAACGAACTTCGCGTTATAGTTGGGAGTATCTGGAATACTATGAAGTTTTCTTGGTAGAACATATATAGGTATAAACTTTTAGCTCACTCTAGGCTCGATGCTTACTTGCTCCCCGTTACAACTAGCTTTTGATGCGGAACCGTAAATGCCAAATAACAACAAAGCAATAACAACAACAATTAAATCCTAAGCGCAATTCCGTCATCCAGTCGACCCGTTTGAGAATGTAGGTATGGAAAATACAATATTTTTGCAACTTAGTAGGGGTTGGAGTACGAATAACCCAATAAACATATGGCAATACGCGAAATGAAAACCAACAAACAAATAACAAATGATGGTATGAATTGCGTAATACTAATTGAATGATTCTATTGAGATAGAGAGAAAGCAAAACCTAGCAATGACATTGACTGACCAACATGTCTCTAGCAGGACAAGAGTTAAGGAGAGTGAATGTGAGGTTGCGAGTGTGGTAGTGAAAGTGGGTGTGACAATGGAAGGGAGTGGAGGATGAGCGTTTAGTGAGAATTACAATGATAATGAGACTTAGAGTGAAGTTAAAGTAAGAGTAGAGTGGTAGCGAGATTGAGAGTGAGAGTTAAAGTAGGGCCTACAGATAAAGGAACTGCGCGTAACAGTTATTATTTAAGACAGGGTTTGCATTGAAACTTTCCGCTAAAGTTAAGTTTCTCTTTAAGTGACTGCTAATGCGGTTAACATGAGTGTATGGCTCGTTGGTAAATCACGAATTATACATGGTAATATATATGTACTAATATGTAACACTGCAAACTGTTTATGAGTACGGATGTCATAAACGTGATCTTTTTCTGTTTGCGTTGCATTATTTTTTACAATCAGCACTGCAGGTGCAAAAGTTATAGCTTAACCTGGGGTTAGGGGCCCACGCATAGCGAAACATAAATATATCAGCTGTTTACAAAGCTTACATTCGTAATAAATCTAAGATACAAAAAAACGCTGGTTTCACATGGCTTGAGCGCAAGCTCGTAACTAAATTTTAGATATGGAATTTCATTCAGAGCTATTGAGATATTACATGCAATGGCTAATTTATTACCATAACTTTTTCTTAAGCAATTGGGATGCATAAAAAACGATTAATATCCATTATGTGAAAATATTAAGCAGCTACTTTATTAAATAATATACTCGTAGTAGCTAATTAGCCAGTGAATGATTGGCCGTAGGATAATTAAGTGATCTTCCAAAAAAGTATTGAAAAAAGTTGAAGGTTTTTAGGTAATTTTAAGAAAAAAGTAGTTTTTAGAGATTCTTTTATTACTGTTATTATTATTTATCCACATTCTTCCAGTTTTATTTAAAAAAAGTCGAATGCTTCTGCACAGTTTTGTTGTTGAGTTTTAAAAATATAAATTTTTTGTCCGCTTTAAACAGCAGCGAACAAGAAGTAGTAGTGGCAATTCTGGTCCATTGCGTCACTTAAGTTTCCTTCTTAATTCTCGATAACTTAAAAAAAATGCCACGACTTTTTTAACTGAAAGTATGCAAACAATTTCAAAAACGTTTTCGAAAAATTTCGAAGTCTTCATTTAGAGCTTTGCGATTATTTTGTATATACAGTTTTGTAGCCCATTCAATTTAAGTAGGACAAAGCACATGCAATAGGTCTATAAAATTCATATTGATTTTTGACACTTTTTTTCCCCGAAAGATGTTTTATAGTTACTTCCATACGTAGGGCGCATAGCATTATTTTTCATATGAAAGAAAACTGAAACACCCTTCGGAAAAGGTTGTCGAAATCAGAAAGACCTATAACTTGTACTTTTTAGATTAAATTGATTAGGTTGCGAAAATTCATAATCAAAAATATTCAGGAAACTTCAAATAAAAAGTTTGTAGTTTTCATAAAATTTTCTAGAATTTTAAAATTTTTTCGAAAATATTCTATAGATTGTTTGGTAAAGTTTAGTTACAAAATTTATGGATGGTTTGTCTTAAAATGTCGAAAATTGTTTGTTGAAGGCAAGAGAAACGAATTTAATTTAAAAGTTTTGCGGATGGTGACGTGACAGCTAAACTGTCCTAATAATGTCTCCACATACTCTACATGGGTAATTGATCTCACAGCAGTTCCTGGAATTGGGGAAGCTGACTATTTGGGAAATATGCCCTCTGAATAGGCATTACTGTTCCCGCAACTATTTCACATATTCCCTACTCTGGCCATCGAATCTAGGGGCAGGAACTTTTCAATATGTAGCTAGGTCGAAGCTGGAAAGGTTCGAGGAGATATAGGAGAGCTGAATTCCGTATGTCACTTCTTTTAACAAGGCGGTCTACATAGCTATCTACACTTGTAGAACAGACCGGGCTGCAAATTAATTACTTATGGGCTAGCTGCTAAGTCATATAGCATTTCGCACATCTTGATCAATAGAGATTCAAGTGAATGTCCTGAAATTGTGAAGATATGTATACAACCGGATTCCCAGTAAAATTCATAATGTTAAAAACATTTTAAAAATTCACGATTATCGTTTGAATCACTGAACTGCCGACTGTAATGTATTCGCGTACTTCTGTTATGAGTTAAAAGCAACATGAATAACTGATTCTTTGAATTACATCGCTAATATACCCTTCAGTTGCTTTGTCAGTATTTTCTCCCAGGGTCTAGATTTTTGGCGAACAGCCTTTCCGTATAATTGCTTATTTACTTCTTGCTCTTTTATGGGTCAGATACGCTGCGGCTATACGTCTATGTACATGCGCATGTGTAGTTTATCTAACGTTGTCTTAAGCTGACTGCGCTTTTAGGTGCTGTGTACATACCCGATATTACGTACCCGATATGTTTACTCTATTAAAAAATTCAACTTCTCATCTCAAGAGGAATTAGTTAAAACTAAAAATTTCATTTGCTGTTTTGCCTTTTTTTGGATGCTTGAAACTTGAGTCTTCTCATCTTGTTTTAAGGAGCACATACATTTTATTATTTTCCGTACATCTTTCATGCTTTCGAAAGCATCAGGCATTTATCCCGAAATCGGTCGAAATACATGACAAATTAGTCCCGAAGTGATCCTAAAATGTTCTAAGTGATCGCTCCCAGCTCCAGAAAGATAATAGCAAGTCCCAGCGAAAAATCACTATGACTTGGACTTGAAAAAATCGACGTGGCTGAGACAGACTGTGACGGCTTGAATCTGTTTGTTAGCTGCGATAATACGAATCATGGAACCCATGCTTTGTGCACTGCTATGTACCGCAGTAAGAAGCTAGCGATGTTTTTTTTTATAACTCTTCTATTACTGTTCGTGAAATTCACGTATAAGAAAATCACTGCGATTTAGCACACAGTCACAGATCACATTATTCCTCAATAATAGCAGCATCTGCTAACTTTTATTCAAGAGTTTTGTATACAGACATACGTGTATTAATAATAAGTAAGTCAGTGTGTCGAGAAATACTTAGCTTTTAATAAAAATAGATGCTGCGCATGCGTGTCAGTAGCAAACATTTTACGCACATTGTATGTAAATTTTATCAAGATGAACACTTTTTTGGCTACTCAGAGAAAAAATGATGAGCATTTCGAGTATAATATTTTTAATCAGCAAAAATAAAAAATTCAATTAAGTAGCAATGGCTATTGTAACTCCCAAAAAGCCAACAACAACTCTGCGCGGGTTTGTCTTTGTGGTTTACAAGTTTTGCTTACAACTATCCAATTTCAATTGCATTGGTATTAATATCTACGTATTTTTTAACTTCAGGTCATTTTGTGTACGAAACACATAAATTCCTGGTCCAGTGCGTATTATCTACATGCATGTCCGTTCGTTGTTTTTCATTATAACCTGTTTTTTTTTATTTATTTAAGTATTTGTTTATTAAAATCTTATTGGTGATATCACGAAATTGCACCGTAATTAATCTCAAATTTTAAAAGTTTTGCCGGTCCAATTTTAACAGGCGCAACCAGCTAAATAAGTTCAGCACGCGCCAATAATTTTTTTTACTTTTTTTACATCAGTGTATGAATGTTCCATAGATGGGCACTTTGCCCTAAATTTAAGTTCAGCTCATTTAAGTGCAATAAATTTGAAATGCGTGCAAATGAGTTTTAGTGCATTAGCATGTGGGATTTAGTCCGAATATCAATGCGTATAATGAGTTAAATTCACTTAAATATTATATTATTCGAAAACTGTCCATCTATGGTATACAGAAATGGTTATTAATTGACACAGAAATATCTGAAATGATAAAAACTAAAGCTGAAAAAAACTAAAGGTGAGAAGCTACAAATTTGTATAAATAAAATTGGATGTGTGTGTCTTAAAGTGTTCAAAATACTCAACCGAACTTTACAAAATTTTCATAGCAATTTCACGTGGGCGTCCGGTACTTTTCTGGCTATATAAAATTTTTAGCGTGAACGGTGCCCCACCCTATTAGGAAATATTTTATCTACGTATTATTTAGGCATCCAATATTACATATACATCAAAAGATTTAGGCGTTAGAGGTAGTGGATGTTAATGAGGGAGTAGGAATGAGAGTGGAAGTGAGAGTGTGTTAGGTTGATCCGCTATCTCGCCGTAATAATTCGAAGGTGGTATCTAATATTTGGTATATAATTTTATAAACTCATTTAGATTGGCGAGGTGGAGGGAGTGGAAGTGGTCTTGAATTGAGAGTGGGAGTAGAGTAAAAAATAACGGTGCACAAACTAACATAAACTAGGTGTTTGTTTCCCTGACCTACTCGTGTGCTAGTGCCGGAAAGAGGAGGGGAATATGGGAGTGAGGCTGGTGTTCAGCATGCTAAACTACAAATTACGGCAGCCCTATGGCGGAAGTAGCAGGGTGAAAATGCTTTATAAAAATGAAAGATGTCGACGAATGCTGGGATTTAGCGCAGAACACATCGTTGGATGCAACCATTGTACGTGACACACTGACAGGCGGGTGATCGTCCTAAATAAATTATTTTCCAGAAAACGCAGCAAAACCATTTCTCTGGAAAGTGATTATGTTCAACACCTTCCCGGACCAAGGGAGTTTGGAGGATTCCGGGTTCTATTATCAACTTCGAGGATAACAATTTGTGTCAATAATGCAAAGCAAAATGTGGTTACACTGAAATGACAGTTCTTGCTCAGGAAAAACCCGAGATTCCCGGCACATAGATGCGGCTGCCGTAGAAAGCGACAGTTTATTCTTTGTCATTAGCTTTTGAAAGTTTCGATGTCTATACATGTGTGGCTTTGTGACTCAATTACGCCAGAATGACTAGAGCAGTTTCGATGCGATTATGCACACAGATAGCCGGTATGGCAAACATAATATCCGAAATTAGGGTGGCTAGCAGTTTTAAGTCAGCGACCCCATAGCTTTCTTATGAGAATATAAGAACCACCTCCCCCCCTACTCTAGTTTCGTGTTGAACTTGGAGTAGGCGAGCCTCGGCTTCTAAAGAAACAATATTCGCCACGGGTAAGTGAATTTGACAATTGGATTGAAGAAGCTATAACTTGCGCAAGCAGTCCCTTGAAAAAGTTGTGCTACACAACTGCTTGATTCATTTAAGTATTTTAGTCACCTCTTACGGCAGGCATACCTGTCGTGGGTGTATTCTTGGCCCCTTAGCCCGCTGGAGGGCAATTTTCCACTTCTTTTCTGCTACTTCATCCTTTTACTTTGGATTTCCCTACACCGTCCTCTTTTTTGCTTTCTGCCCTTCCCTCCCACTCTCCACATTTTCCAGCTTCCTACCCCATCCCTTCCCCTGTTGCTCGTCAGCACCCCTCCGTTGCCATTTTGTACGCACTCTAACACACCTTTCCTTTTTTTTTGTCTTCACTTCCTCTCATTACTTAAATCTGAAAATGTGACTATTCGTAATTTTAATTTTAATTCTCCTAGAGATATTTCGTCATTTAGGATTGATGTATCCGCACAAAACTTTGAAATCATTTTAAATAATTCATTTTAGCCGCCCGGTGCTTTTGTACGTGAATTTGAACATAGGCGTAACGTAAATATTCCTAATCTTGCTACCGTTCCTTCATATATTTTATCAAAATGTAAGAGGTCTAAACACTAAACTAACTGATCTGTACTTGGAAATCATTTAACTGTAGTTGCAATATCATAGCTTTTATTGAAACTTGGCTAAAGCCTCATATATTTAATTCGGAGGTTCTTTGCAATGATTACCAAATATATAGAAATGAACGCTTGAACAGAGTTGGAGGTGGAGTATTGCTCGCGGTACATTCTTCTACTTATAACTTCTGCTGAGGTTAGTCTACCTGTTATAGAAGCGACGGTGTATTAGAATCCAGCTGGGAATTGGTTTCACCTATGTTGCCATCTCCTATATCCCCCATATTCCGATCCCTCGGTGTACATGAATCATATTTCGTTGCTGAAAGCTATCAATTCAATGATGAAGCCTATTTATTCCATAATTGTCTTGGGTGACTTTAATCTTCCGCATGTTTCATGGACCACATCTGACCATGATATTGTACCTGTTTCCTCCAAATTGTCCAGCAACGACTTTTTAGCCGAAATAACTGACCTTTGCTTTAGACAGATAAATATAGTTCCAAACATGTCCGGGAGGGTCCTTGATTTGGTATTTGTTGATGATGCATCAAAATTCACTCTTAGGAGGAGTGAACCTCTTATTGTACCTGAAGACCTTTACCATCCTTCCCTGGAAATAGTTTAGGAATTGAAAAAAAGTTCTCGGAGTTGCATCACTACTGTATACGATTCTAGTTTTAGATTTGAATTTGCGAAGGATAATTTTAATAAACTTAACCAAATTTATCTACAGTAGTTTGGCCCAAATACGGCGCAGATATTGGCAAAAACGTTTCGGACTTCAATACCATCATTCACTCTATTCTGGAAAGACACGTACCTAAGCGTAAACGTGTTTCCACTAAACTAGTTCAAATATGGTTTGACAAACAGCTGAAATCTTTAAAAAAATAAAAAATCGCGTTCCTTCAAGCTGTACAAGAAGACGGGTTCACACTCTGACTTCTTGAAGTACTCTATATTGCGTCATAAATATTTTCAATTAAACAAAAAGTGTTATAATACCCATCTCTGTACGATGAAAGAGAAAATAACTTGCAATCCGAAAGCTTTCTATGATTTCGTAAACTCTAAACGTAGGGTTAAAGGGTTTCCTTCTGGTATGAAATACCGTAATGATTTCTCTAGCGACGATCAAGATATCTCCAACTTCTTTGCACAATTTTTCAATTCCAACTATTCCCCTGAATTGATTTTCTTCTCTAATGAATACCCATAAATCAGTTAACGCAATTAATATTCCAGCAATATCTCCTGAGGAGGTTTTTTTACATTTAACGTCTTTGAAGGAATCTTACAAACACGGTCCTGACCTTATTCCCACATGTTTTCTTAAAAAATGCGCTGAACATATTTATCAGCCCCTAACTGACTTATTCAATGTGCCCCTAAAACATGGAGTTTTTCCTGCTGCTTGGAAGGAATCTTTTCTTATACCCCTTCATAAAAACGGCAGTAGGTCATGTGTAGAAAATTATCGAGGAATTGCAAAATTGTCTGCCATCCCAAAGGTATTTGAAGCCATTGTTACTAATCAGCTAACATTTTCCATTTCTACGTTGATTACAGATTCACAGCACGGGTTTTGTAAAGGCAAATCTACCATTACCAACTTACTTGAATTCATAACTCATGTTTCTAATGGATTTAGAGAAAATCTTCACACCGATGTTATTTACACTGATTTCAGTAAATCATTTGATAAAGTTTCCCACTCCTTGCTTATCCACAAGCTTGATCGACTTGGCTTCCAACCTGGTCTCACCCAGTGGATCTCTTCGTATCTCTGCGGTAGAACGCAAAAAGTCATTTTTAAAAATACTCTTTCAAATGTTATTAATGTTCCCTCTGGCGTCCCACAAGGCAGTCACCTCGGTCCAATTCTGTTCTTGCTATTTATTTATGATATCTGTACCACAATAAAATATTCCAAAATTTTAATGTATGCTGATGATGTAAAACTGTTTAGGTCCTATACGTCTATTGATGGACGTCCCTTGCTTCAAGCGGATTTAAACTGCTTAGTTTCTTGGTGCAACGCAAACTCAATGCCGCTGAACCTCAATAAATGTAAATTCATGTGCCTCTCTCGAAGATCTTTGCCAGCAGCCTCTTACGTAATTAATAATTTTTGTCTTGAATCAGTAAATTATTTTGTTGACTTGGGAGTTACGATGAATGCTAAACTTAGTTTCAGCCTTCATATTATGGCTACTGTCAATAAGGCTAGAGGTGTTATATCATTCGTGAAAGGATGGTCTAAAGAATTTAGTGACCCTTATGTAAATAAAGCCCTTTTTACCACATTAGTTAGACCGATACTAGAATACGGATCAATAGTCTGGAATCCACGATATCAAGTTCATGCAGATAGACTAGAGTCAATACAGAAGCAATTTTTACTTTTGTCTTTAAGGAATTTTCATTGGGACTCTGCGTATAATCTTCCACCTTTTACTAGTCGGTTAAAGCTTATCAATCTTCCAACGTATTATTCATGGCTAAACTACTGAAGAGACTGATTTCTAGCCCCTTTCTTTTGAACGAAGTAAACTTCAATGTTCCATCACGAGTGACAAGACATTACAGACCTCTTCTTTTGAGGCAGTGTAGAACTAATTTCGAATTAAATGAACCTTTTCGGTGCTTGTGTCATGATTTTAACTCTCACTCGTTTGATATAACATATTCACTTTTTACTATAAAGAAAACTGTCCTATCCTATCTTAACTCGTAACAAAATAAAAAAATGTTTATATAAAATGTTCACTTATTTAACAATGTAGTATATGTGTTATTTCCAACTGTTATGTATAATACTCAGCTGATGATATTTATTCTCTAGCTGAACAGTTTTAGATCTCAACGCTTAACAAACCTCCGCCTATCAACAACTCGACAAAAGAAAATCCGGGCGTCATGCGGATGCGCCCCTCGTGTCGGTTGGGCGGGCTTTGGAGGGTATTTATCCTTTGGGTTTATTCTTATTATTATTATATTATTACTATAGCTGATTAAAGATTGAAAGTAACCAATGGCTTAAGTTGCCCCAAATTACAGTTGCTTACACAATTCGATCACGTATGTACATATATTTAGATGAGAGTTGTATATATTTGGATAAGAGTTTTCGAAAATCGGCCGTCTGCAAATTCTTTCCGAACAAAACTCATTTTATAGTATTTTATTAAATATATATATATTTTTTTTTGTTGCATAAATATTGCGCATAGCAATAAAGCACTTTGCGCATGCGTGTAACTTTATGGGAGCTTACCTAATTTCCATTGTTTTATTTCATTTTATTTGAAGCATAAAATAATGTGTCGTGCACACTTTTCACAAAACTTCAGTTTAAGTAAACATACAAGCCATAAAGTTTTTCGGTTGATGCAGATCAACCTCACATACACCAGTTTTTGTTTAATGTGGAGTTGGCATGCAATGCAAAAGTCGCAACATTAAAGCACCCACTTCACACAACACTTTCCAACACCAGCGGCCTCTCGACTGCACTCCACTCTTTTACTCACTCGTCGTATTCATTCCCTTACAATTTCCACACAAATTTCACTCATTTTCCCGCTACCAAATCACCAACAACACGTCATTTCAGTGCTACGAATTAGTTGGTGAATTGCTTCCGGTGCATGGTGCTTGGCTTACATTAATTGGTTCGTTTGGCCGTTTGTTTGGCTTTGTCGCAGTGGTCGTCAAGCGTTTTGTATTTTAGTTTGTTACGGCACTTGATTTTCAGTTGTTTATTGTTGTTGTTGTTGTTTGTATTTCTGGTTCATAGTCGGTCAACACGCGCTGGTATGACATGCCAGTGGACTCCCAAATTATGCCGCCTGTAGTTGGTTGGTCGACCATTTGGTTAGAGAAGTACATGAAAAATTTTAATTTTCTTTAAATTCAGTGAAGTGTGGTGCAAAAAAACCTCAAACTAACTAAACAACAAAGAAAACAACGAAGCACCAACAGTACTGTTGAGAAAATTGTCTTATGAATTGAGTAAAAATCCACGCACACACCAA
Organism: Eurosta solidaginis; assembly: GCA_029619165.1. Classification (NCBI taxonomy): domain Eukaryota; kingdom Metazoa; phylum Arthropoda; class Insecta; order Diptera; family Tephritidae; genus Eurosta; species Eurosta solidaginis. Next base: position 979 of record JARSSU010035886.1, on the reverse strand, counting down.
TTCACATGCCCCATAATGAAAAAACACCAAAAACTGCTAAGAAGTCAACTAAGTAAATGTAAATAAATTCGCATGTTTACGTAACCTCTGCGCCTGCGCACAGACAGCACTACTATTTTATGCTTCAATCGCATGCAAGTAAATCTACTTGCTTTATATCTACGCAGTGTAAAAGAAGATTTTCGGTTTGAAAGAGTCGTTTGAGACAACATATTTTGTAACTAGTTCACAAAACAATCCAGTTTCCGACCCTTTGCCAGCCATACTACGAAAAACTTTACATGCCGGTCATATCCTGGTGTGTTCAGGGCTTGCATTCAGCTGAATCAGTAAATCTTTTCCCCCTCTCCCTCTCTTGCTCCCACTGAAACCATGGAGCTGTTTGAGCTGTGGACTTCACTACCGCTCTAGTCCCAGAAAACAGTGTCCAGACAACTTACCGTACGATTTACAAAAGTAGTTACTTGTTTTCAAATGCCGTCATCCAGTGAGTTTTACAGCTCCGGCTCACGCTCAATTCTCACGGGAATGCTCTGGCTCATTAAGAGACTTGAGAAGCAGATGTCGCCGCTGTTTTTCATTTAACTCATACGGCGAAAGGCCAAGCAGCGACATCTATTTTTGAAAAAGTAGGTTTATTAAAGGCAGCGTTGCCAAACTAAAGATAAGAAACTAACAAATTATCTGGCTCATAAATTGAACCAGACTTCTATCTGGATTTATCTGGCTCAAATCGTTGTTGTTGCATTTACATGCAAAATTATTTATCTGGCTCAGGCTCTTTGCCACCGGAATATGGCTAAAGAGCTCAGTTGTACTCATTGTGAATTCATACAAGTGGCGAATGTTTAACAAAAACGTTCACAATAGTAAACAGCTTCGATCGCCTGTTCAATCGCTGTTCGATTACTTAAATTATTTGCTCAATAGTGTTTTTCAAAAACTTTTGTTTATTGAATTATTTACATATTTTAAAATG